>CBVK0102517939.1:0-29471 GCA_900067695.1 Picea abies | reverse complement strand
AACTATGTATTCAACATATGATTTAAATATACAACTATTCAAATGCTAACCCTTTCTTTATCCCTATTTAAAGTTGACTCGTAGCTTGGCTTCTTTCCACTTTCCTCCAGCTACATTTTATTCAAACAATCATTCCCACAAATTCAAGATGTGTTAGGCTTGGTTCTCATGCAATCAAGAATCAACTTCTAACACTAACAAGTTGGACCAAAGTCCAAGCCCCCTTATATTATTTCATATCCCCCTTTTGCTTATCTATATGAAAGCCTTACATGATACTTATTCTTTATGTTATGAATGTAATCCTTATCAGATATAAAGGATGCATTAAGACTCCTTGTATCTCACCCCACACTTTCTCCATTTCCAATCTCATGAAAAAATAATATCTTTATTAATGAGGACTCCTTCTCCTCCCTTTTCTCTTTTATTATATATCCTTATTGCATACCTATAATCTCTAGGCTTGATTCAATTGCAAAGTCCTAATTCCCTTCCATCTCATATTTGCTTTCCTTCTCCTTCTCCTTCTTAGCTTGTTTCCCCTTATTCTTCTATATTTCTTTCTTAGTTTGTTTCCCCTTCTTCTTCTATATTTCTTTGGATTAGATATTATCAACAACAATGTATTTTTCTATCCAAGTTTGAGTTATCTACTACTCCAAATTATGTGCAAATCCCATCTTCATTTGCTACTCCAGATCAAAACCTTCAATAGTCTTAAAAAGTGACATATTTCACCTTGATTTTTCTAAGTTTTAAATGATGCATTCTATAATTTCCTATGACAAGTCCTTTATCATTTTCTCCTTGAAAATTTTACCTTTCCCTTTGATAATCGACTTCCTAGGAGCTTCCCTTAATTCCGCATCTATGTCTTCATAAACTACATTCTTTTTTGGGAAAGTTATATTTAAGTGCCCATATGATTTGCATATGGATCATCTATTGACATAGTATAAGAAAATTTGGACATAGTATTTCTATTGACAATACGATCATCTCCCAATCTCAATGTACCTAACATCTAGGAACCCATCTCCCAAGTTTGGTTCCACAATTATCTTGGGCACATAGATCACCTCCTTATAAAAAAAATTCTCATTAATTTATCAATCAATTAAGGGTTTCCACTAGTTTTGATCATATCCCAAGGACTCCATCTCTAACCATGATTTTGCATTATGTTTCCAATAGGTTAGTTTTCCATGCTCTCTCTATTATTGATTCCCTTCCTAACAATGTGCCCATAGTGATTTTGGTAGTCAGAAAAATTTGTGGCATGCGATTTCTCCAAGTTTGAAAGAGATTATACATGATTCATTGTGTCTCCCACCTTATTTCTTCCATTGGAAATTCAAACCAAGATCCTTAAAAATTTGGGATAAAAATTTTGAAGGGCTTCTACTCCCTTTGCACTGGGGAAATTCCCCCTAGGATTTTCCTTTCATCAATATGAGAAGGGATTCCAATATTATGGATAGGGTTTTCCTCCCATAAGTTGTGTCAACCTTTATTCTCCTTTGAGCCCCAAACATACAATATTTATTCTTAGAAAGTTGTTGTTTCACTTATCAATCAATTTTCCTTGTTTAAGTGAAAGGGGATCTTTAAATTTTATAAAATAAAGGGATTGTGTCAAAGATCTATCATTGAGATCAAATATACAAGATTGGAAACCACATTTATACTAGCTTTAAGACACCCAAATATTATGCTTTTTTAATTTCAACATTATGCATCTTCCTTTTTAGAATTTTATATTTATTATAATTAAATGTGGAGTCAAATATAAATGTCATATTACATGTTTGAATTAGATGTTTGTTCTCATCTTGTCAAAAATGCTACTTAGTGCTACTAAATCTTAATAACAATAACTAGGATTTTTTCTAAGATATAAAATGGGATTTTTTCTAAGATATAAAATGGTTGTACAGTCTCTTTCTTAAAACAAATTTAACTTGTGAACTTTTATGTTTTATTTGACAAAAATGCTACCTAAAATGGTTGTACAGTCCCTTTCTTAAAACAAATTTAACTTGTGAACTTTTATGTTTTATTTGACAAAAATGTTACCTAGTGCTACTAAATCCTAATAACAATAGCTAGGATTATTTCTAAGATATAGAATGGTTGTCCAATCCCTTTCTTAAAACAAATTTAACTTGTGAACTTTTATGTTTCATCTGGCGAAGGTATGCATCTTATGATGAAAACAACAAACTAACCCTTTTCTTTCAATAACATTCTAAACATAGTTGTGTATTCTGACTATTCAACTATCTATGCAATATGCTTTCATCATGCATGGAAAAAAGGGTCTTCATGGCACAACTCGTGAATCAAAATTGGATATTTATATAAGATTATATGCATGATGGTTGTATTTTATGCATGATGATTGTATTTTATTGATAAGCAACCCGTGCAGACCTCCCAATCCATGATGACAACATGAACGAGTAATAAGCATTTACTTATTTTATATTTTCATTTTGGTCCACCCCATCCACATGACATGTGAAAAACAGATGTGGTTAAGTGTAAGTTTTGGATGACATGTGAAAAATAGATGTGGTTAAGTGTAAGTTTTGGATGATATGTGAAAAACAGAGGTGGTTAAGTGTAATTTTTGGGTAATTTTGATAGAATATATTTTCATAATTAAAATCTAATTTAATGGTTTATGTAATGTGGTATAATTTTTGGGTGTGTTCCATAAAAAAAATTTAAAAAAAGATAAAAAAACAAATTAGAGATTTTTGGAAGTTCATGTCTAAGATTTAAATAAAATTATTTAGTTTTATATAAAACATATTTTCATATTAAAAAGAAATATATATTGATCAATTACATGGAAAAGTGTTGCAATGAAAAGAATATTTTTTTTTTTTATCTTTTATTTAATTGTTTTCATACCACACAAAAATGACAATGAGATTTGACATTCTATTAAATAATAATAATAATAATAATAATAATATATACATGCTTTTCTAGATAAGAAAAAATTACATTCAAGAAGGCATACCACTATCATTAGTTTTAGAGAAATTCCATAATTTGGAAATTTGGTGGAAAAAAAGTCACACTATTTAGAAAAGTGGTTATCAACATCAATGCTAAGAAGGAATAACAATTATAGGAATCAATGTCTCTAAGGAAAAACAATGTAATAAGCAACATTAAACTCTTTTTTTATTGTTCAACAATGCCCCACATTAAATATGATCGAAAATGAATATTCAAATTGACATGAGCTTAGAAACTTGGTGGGATAGAAAGTCAAACTATATAGGAAAGTGGTTATCAAAATCAATATCAAGGACTGACAATTATAAACATCAATGTCTGTCAGTAAAAGTAATGTAATGACAAGCAACAATTAAAACACAATGGTTTGGATACTCATTTTCATTATTCAACAATGCCCCACATTAAACATAACATATGACATGACTTCTCAATTATCAATTTAGTAAGAATATCAAATCATAAAACATCCAATAATAAAATCATTGTAAGAAGCAATACATTAGGTGATGGAAACCAAAAAAACAAAACACATCATACATCATCTTTCCCACCATTGAAATACAAAAGTGAACATTTCACAATCATTTTATGAACAAATTGGCCATACTCTATCACTTTCTTTTAAAAGTGAAGTACAGTTTAATTATTTTTTTAAGAAGGAAAATATAAATTTTATTTGTGTTGAAATGACCCCAAATTTAACGATAAAGACTCAAATTTATGAATTCTTTTGAAAGAGTTTTATTGCATTGTCTTTACTTTTTCTTTTTTTTTCTAATTTAATTTAACATTTTTCATGATATGATATGATTTTTCATTCAGAGAATTATTTCGGATATTTTTATAGTAGAAATCAAATTTCGCATCAAAAGAATCTTAAAAAAATATTAATTTCTTTATTTTTTTATTTAATTTTAATTTTATAATTAAATTATATATATTTTTAAATATATATGATATTTTTTTAGATATATATGATATTTTTTCTTTTGGCCAATATTGTTATTTATAATTTTTATAATTATATGTTTTTTTCGTGATGGGTGAAAATATAAATTAAAATGCTAAGTAAAAAAAAGGTTTTGGAGATATTTATAATATGTTAAAATTTTGTATTGGGGCGGCAGGTGTAGGTGGGAGTTTCATTAATCTTGAAGGAAATAGGATATCCTATTATGCTTGGAGTTTAGGAAATACAATAAACAATATTTTCGAGGCATATGCATTATATGCAGGCTTGAAATTAGAAAAAGAGGGCAATATCTCTCATCTCACGGTCTTTGGTGACTCTATGATGATTGTAAGAGTGGTAATCAAAAGAAATCCCATGGAGAATAATCACTTGAATGGAATTCTCCATTGAATCATCTTTCTAAGTGACAATTTTGGGGATCTCAAATTCTTTGATATTAAAAGGTGCCTCAACCCCTTAGCTGACCATTGGGCTAAGATTGGCTCTAAGATGTCAAAGGGGGAGATAAATGCTAATGGAGATTATTTCAGTATATACCATGGAGATACCAGTTTATTCCTTGTATAAAGAAAAGCATGAACTAAATTGTAATCATTTCAGTAGAAGATTATGAAATTTTCTTTTTTGAGGCTCTGAAATAGAAGGCCATTACAAATGGTATCATAACCCGATTTCAAAACTGAAACCTAGGACTTGACCACCCACATAATTGTGCAGTTTGTTCCCAAAAACAACCCCTAACCTAATTCCTAGAAACCCTTTATTTACAACCTAAAAATCCTTTATTTATATACCATAAACCCTATGTAGACGATCCAGAAAAACCTTGAAAGAGAGAGTTGTGCCAAAAAAAATCCCATGTTGCAACCACCCACGTGTAAGAATCCGAATCCTCACCTGCATAAGACCAAGAATTAACAAAAGCAGACTCAAAAATATTTTCGTATAAACAAAGGATTATGAAAAATATGTAAACAATAAGTAGAACTCAGAAATCCCTTCCCATTACAAAAATACAGCGTGTAAGAGTTCTAGTCACTTTCCAATATTTTGAAATTAGATGATGAATGATAAAAAAATAATAAAAAAAAAAACACGCAATGGCTTAAATATGGAAATCGACATTGTTCTTAGGGAGACCGGTCATGGAACCATGCGCTACACCTAAGCGGTTGAGTAGAAATGAAGCCCTAACAATGCCTAGGTGGAGCGAGGAGAAGGGAATTTTGTTTAAGAATGGATCTTGTGTCCTGAAACATGGAAAGGGAGGCACGTAGCATTAATGCAGGCCACGAGTTGACCCTCTTTCTGTCTTAGTTTTTAGTTTTAAAAAAACATAAAAAATAATATAGATGTTTTCCCCTTCTTACTTATATCATAGGTTTAAAAAAAAAATGTATCATTTTATTTTGGAATAATAAATAAAAAATTGTTTATTCTATTATGGAATGTAAATATATTATCATACATTTAAGTAAAAATACATAGATTCATATATTGGAATATTTTTTTTTATTATATATATTTATATATAAATTAATAAAAAATAATAATAATAATAAAATAATATATATGTGTGTCATTTTAGATTAAAATATCATTTGTGATACGAGGATTTGTTATTATTTTCAATATGAGTAATTTAATGAATCATTTATGCAATTAGTGTTAGTTGTGATTATTGTGATGCATTAATTGTAATTTTAAGGATTAATAATTTAAAATTTGAGTTAATAGGTTGATTTATGTTAATGGGTTGTAGGGTTGTCTTAATTGATCAATTTTATGTTTAAAAAAATAATTAAGAACTTAAAAGGGGTTAATACTCGTTAATAATGTAAGTTAAAATAATTAGCGAGATAGTTAGTAGCTTACCCAAATAAGTTATCAAGCTTAGAGGCTTTTGAACCTGACCTTTAGCCACTCACCTTATAGGAGTAATGTTTGTTTACAAACAAGTATAAGAAACTTACGCCTTTACACTCTTTCCTGATAAGCATTTGGTTTAATAAAGATTCAGTTATTCAAGATGGTTAGGAATCGAAGAAATCGAGGCCGAGGGGCATCATCGCAAGGACCACCAACGTCGACGCTAACACCACCATCGCATGAATTAGCTCTCATTTTGCGCTCCTTGGAGGCTATTAATGAGACATTAAAGGGATGTCAGTCAATAGATGTCGAAGTGGAACCCCCACCATCTGGAGTGGGTAACCCTGAAACATCGAGGGACTCAGAGGGAGGGACTCCACCAGGGGACATCACCAAAGAACTACAAAAGATCAAACTCCCAGAGTTTGTTGGGGGTCATGCAAGTGAACATGCAGAGGCATGGTTGGAAGGAATGATGTGATGTTTCTCCTTAAGAGACTATGCTTCCACATCAAAGGTGAAGATAACGATATTTTAGTTGAGGGACAATGCCTTGAACTGGTGGGGTAATCTGGAGAGGCAGTTTCACCTTACCCGAGACATTGTCTCATGGGATATTTTTGAGGAAATATTTTCCTGCTTACTATAAGGAACAATAGGTAGGAGCATTTCATGCTCTAGTTCAAGGAAACATGACTGTGGAAGAGTACGAGATCAGGTTCATGGAATTAGTAAAATATGTCTCATACATAGATACCGATCAACAAAAAGCATAAGGTTTTGTGTACGGGTTAAACCCTAAGATAAGGGACATGGTACGGATGTGGAAACCATTGTCAATAGCTGAATTAGCTGAAAAATAATCGTTACGTGGAGGAGCATATGAGCTTAAATAGAGGTATGAGTTCAACCATTCCACAACATCCTAGATTCGTGGGGAAGGCCCCTAGGAATTTCTCCAGGCGAGGAAGCTCTAGGACACCTCCTTATGGAAATAGAGTCCCTCCTAGAGAAGTTACAACATGTATTTCAATGGTACACTCTTTCCCTACACGACGCTCTTCCGATCTCACATTCCTTGTATAAAGAAAAGCATGAACTAAATTGTAATCATTTCAGTAGAATATTATGAGATTTTCTTTTTTGAGGCCCTGAAATAGAAGGCCATTACAAATGGTATTATTTCAAAACTGAAACCTAGAACTTGACCACCCACATAATTGTACAGTTTGTTCCCAAAAACAACCCCTAACCTAATTCCTAAAAACACTTTATTTACAACCTAAAAACCCTTTATTTATATACCATAAACCCTATGTAAACGATCCAGAAAAACCTTGAAAGAGAGAGTTTTACCAACAAAAAAAAATCCCATGTTCCAACCACGTGTAAGAATCCGAATCCTCACCTGCATAAGACCAAGAATTAACAAAAGTCAGACTCAAAAATATTTTCGTATAAACAAAGGATTATGTAAAATATGTAAACAAGAAGTAGAACTCAGAAATCCCTTCCCATTACAAAAATACAGCGTGTAAGAGTTCTAGTCACTTTCCAATATTTTGAAATTAGATGATGAATGATAAAAAAATAATAAAAAAAAAACACGCAATGGCTTAAATATGGAAATCGACATTGTTCTTAGGGAGACCGGTCATGGAACCATGCGCTACACCTAAGCGGTTGAGTAGAAATGAAGCCCTAAAGCATTAATGCAGGCCACGAGTTGACCCTCTTTCTGTGTCTTAGTTTTTAGTTTTAAAAAAACATAAAAAATAATATAGATGTTTTCCCCTTCTTACCTATATCATAGGTTAAAAAAAATAGTTTAAAAAAAAAATTGTATCATTTTATTTTGGAATAATAAATAAAAAATTGTTTATTCTATTATGGAATGTAAATATATTATCATACAAAAATACATAGATTCATATATTGGAATATTTTTTTTTATTATATATATTTATATATAAATTAATAAAAAATAATAATAATAATAAAATAATATATATGTGTGTCATTTTAGATTAAAATATCATTTGTGATACGAGGATTTGTTATTATTTTCAATATGAGTAATTTAATGAATCATTTATGTAATTAGTGTTAGTTGTGATTATTGTGATGCATTAATTGTAATTTTAAGGATTAATAATTTAAAATTTGAGTTAATAGGTTGATTTATGTTAATGGGTTGTAGGGTTGTCTTAATTGATTAATTTTATGTTTAAAAAAACAATTAAGAACTTAAAAGGGGTTAATACTCGTTAATAATGTAAGTTAAAATAATTAGCGAGATAGTTAGGAGTTTACCCAAATAAGTTATCAAGCTTAGAGGCTTTTGAACCTGACCTTTAGCCACTCACCTTATAGGAGTAATGTTTGTTTACAAACAAGTATAAGAAACTTACGCCTTTACACTCTTTCCTAATAAGCATTTGGTTTAATAAAGATTCAGTTATTCAAGATGGTTAGGAATCGAAGAAATCGAGGCCGAGGGGCATCATCGCAAGGACCACCAACGTCGACGCTGACACCACCATCGCATGAATTAGCTCTCATTTTGCGCTCCTTGGAGGCTATTAATGAGACATTAAAGGGATGTCAGTCAATATATGTCGAAGTGGAACCCCCACCATCTGGAGTGGGTAACCCTGAAGCATCGAGGGACTCAGAGGGAGGGACTCCACCAAGGGACATCACCAGAGAACTACAAAAGATCAAACTCCCAGAGTTTGTTGGGGGTCATGCAAGTGAACATGCAGAGGCATGGTTGGAAGGAATGATGTGATGTTTCTCCTTAAGAGACTATGCCTCCACATCAAAGGTGAAGATAACAATATTTTAGTTGAGGGACAATGCCTTGAATTGATGGGATAATCTGGAGAGGCAGTTTCACCTTACCCAAGACATTGTCTCATGGGATATTTTTGAGGAAATATTTTCCTGCTTACTATGAGGAACAATAGGTAGGAGCATTTCATGCTCTAGTTCAAGGAAACATGACTGTGGAAGAGTACGAGATCAGATTCATGGAGTTAGTAAAATATGTCTCATACATAGATACCGATCAACAAAAAGCATAAGGTTTTGTGTACGGGTTAAACCCTAAGATAAGGGACATGGTACGGATGTGGAAACCATTGTTAATAGCTGAATTAGCTGAAAAATAATCGTTACGTGGAGGATCATATGAGCTTAAACGGAGGTATGAGTTCAACCATTCCACAACATCCTGGATTCGTGGGGAAGGCCCCTAGGAATTTCTCCAGGGGAGGAAGCTCTAGGACACCTCCTTATGGAAATAGAGTCCCTCCTAGAGAAGTTACAACATGTATTTCAATGGCAATGAGTGCAACATCCTACTCATCGCCCACGACGCAGGCAGGTCCACAACCTTCTCAAGGAGCAGCAAGTAGGGGTAGGGGTTCTAGGGGAAGGAACTCATTTCAAAGACCATCACAGGGAAGTGTGCATTTTCTATCTCATGTTACATGTTGGGGGTGTGGAGGACCTCATTACCAGAGTGATTTTCCAAATTCACAAGTAGGCTTTATGCATAGAGAAGGAAAGGCCCCGATGGGAAGAGCGAGTAGTAGCCACCAAATTTATGCAACGGTTAATAACCACCGAGAAGAGCATCGATCCACTGTGGTGGAGTCGTTAGGTATGCTAAATCATGTCAATGGTAAGATTTTATTTGATTCTGGTGCTACGGATAGTGTCATTTCACCTTGTGCATTAGAACAGTGTGGGTTGGCAGCCTATGAGCATGATGAATTTAAACAAGTCAAGATGTCTTTAGGGGAAAAACAAGCGGTAGGACCTAACATCGATAATATTCTAGTAGACTTGGGAGTCTGTACTACTAGGTTGAAGGTGCAAGTCACTTCTCTAGGGATGTATGACCTAATCATTGGAATGGATTAGTTAGAAGCCCATCAAGCTATGGTAGATTGTTTCGTGAAAAGGGTTCTTTGTGTTGACGATGAAGGAAGGTCAGTAGAGATCCATGGTGTACGGAGGAAGGTGTCTCTACACTTTATATCGACCATGAAGGTTAAACGTTGCATGAGTCAAGGTTGTCGATTATATGTAGTGGAAGCATTCAATGAAGGGAAAGGAACCTCCATGGATCAATATCCAGTATTGTCATAGTTTGAGGATGTTTTTCCGAAAGAGTTGCATGGGTTACCTCCTAAGAGGGAGCTTGATTTTACCATTGAGATAAAACCTAGTGCGGATCCAATTTCCAAGACACTGTATAGGATGACAACGCCAAACCTTTGTGAGTTGCAGATGCAATTGAAGGAACTACTTGACTTAGGGATAATAAGGCCTAGTGTCTCACCTTGGGGTGCACCGGTAATTTTTTAAAAGAAGAAGGATGGTTCCTTACAACTATGTATAGATTATAGGGACTTGAATCATGCTACAGTGAAAAATAGGTACCTAATGCAACAGATATATGATCTCTTTGATTAGATTAAAGGAGCAATGTTTTTTCTCAAAAAGTGATCTGCGATCAAGGTATCACCAGTTAAGGATTAAGGAAGGCGACATTCCTAAAAATTCCTTTCAAACTCGGTTTGGGCATTACGAGTTCATTGTAGTACCTTTTGGTTTAACCAATGAACCAACAATATTCATGAGCCTCGTGAATGGTGTATTCTGAAGGTACTTGGAACGCTTTGTACAGGTCTTCTAGATGATATCCTCATCTATTCTAGGAATTAAAGAGAACACAAGGAACACTTGTGATTGGTATTGTCATGCCTTAGAGAGAACAAATTGTACGGCAAGTTGTCGAAGTGTTATTTATTCTAGAAATAGATTCACTATTTATGTCATATCAGTTCCAGTGAAGGAATCTCTACGGACCCAGAAAAGGTGAACGCCATTATGGAATGGCCAGTGCCAAAAAATGCTCATGAGGTGAAGAGCTTCATGGGGCTAGTTGGTTATTATCGGAGGTTTGTGGAAGGGTTATCTAAGATAGAGAAACCCATCACCACCTTGCAGCGCAATGGGGTCAAGTATGAATGGACAAAGGAATGTGATATTGCATTCATCAAGCTTAAGAGGTTACTAACCAGTGTGCCAATTCTACGAGTGCCAAATATTGAAAAAAACTTCACAGTATGCACGGATTCCTCGAAGCAAGGTTTGGGGGACTTGCTAATGCAGGATGGGGGAGTGATAGCATATGCGTCAAGAAATTTGAAGAAACATGAGGAGCCTTATGTTACTCACGATTTAGAGTTGTCAGTTTTAATGCTAGCTCTAAATATTTGGAGGCATTATCTAGTGGGGCAAAGATTTGAGCTCAAAATAGAACATGAAATATTAAAGCATCTCTTCACTCAAAGGGATCTCAATGCTAGGCAGAGGCGATGGAGTTAGTTTATGAGTGAGTATGATTTTGGAATTTCGTACATCAAGGGAAAGGAGAATGTGGTCACGGACGCCCTGAGAAGGAGACCACATGTCTTCTCCTTGGTTTCCTTAAAGGTTAATATGAGGGAGCGAGTGTTGGGGCAACTTCTTGGAGATAGTTGGTATTTAAAGGTTACTTTAACCCTCAAGAATGGGAGGCAATTAGATCCAAAGTATGAAGGATATAGCCTGGAAGCAGATGGATTATAAATATATCAGAGAAGGATATACATCCCCGAAGGTGGGGATATTCAGAGCATCATACTCAAGGAAGCCCGTAGAGAACTTTATTGTGCACATATGGGTGTGAAGAAAATGTGTGCAAACATGAAGAATCTTTTATTCTGAGTAGGCATGAAGCGTGATGTAGTCCATTTCGTCGCCAAGTGCCTAGAGTGTGAACAAGTGAAGGCTAACCACCACCATCTGGAAGGTATCCTACAATTGAATGATGTTCCTATGTCCAAGTGGGAAGTCATTTTTATGGATTTTGTTGTGGGATTTCCACTCACATCACACCAACATAATTCCATTCTTGTGATAGTTGATAAGTTGACCAAGAGTGCTCATTTATTCTGGTTAGAAAAACTTATGATGTCATTGATGTGGAACATGTGTTTATAAGTGAGGTCATCTGTCTGCATGGGTTACCCAAGAAGATAATTTCAGATAGGGACTCATGATTCACATCTAGGTTTTGGAAAAGTTTACAGTCAACATTGGGAACTCAGTTGAACTTAAGCACAACATATCATCCTGAAAAAGATGGGAAAACTGAGAGAGTAAATCAGGTTACGGAATACATGCTTAGTATGTATGTTATAGATAATCAAACCCATTAGGATAAGTACCTACCTTTGGTAGAGTTCACCTAAAATAACAGTTCTCATAGCTCCATTGGAATGCCACCCTATGAATCTATGTATGGAAGGCCATGTAGGACACCACTGATTTGGGAAAGGTTAGAAGGTCGAGTGACAGTTGGGCCAGAATTGATTCAAGAGATGGAGGAACATGTGATTCATATTAGGAAACGACTAAAGGAAGCATGGGATAGACAAAAAAGTTATGTTGATGCACATAGGATTGAATGAAATTATAAAGTGGGAGATCAAGTTTTCATTTGTATCGGGCCTAATAAGAGTACCATTCAATTTGAGAAGGGGACAAACTTGTCACCTCGATTTATAGGATTGTTCAAAACATAAGAGAGAATTGGACCTGTTTCCTATCGTCTCGTACTGCCACCCCACTTGCATAAAACTCATAATGTTTTTCATGTATATGTTTTGCGTCATTATGTTGTTGACTAATCTCATAAACTCAATTGGAAGGAATTGTAGGTATCAGACGCGGGAACCCTCATGGTCAAACCATTACGTGTATTGGACCGTAGGGTCTGACAGCTCAGGAATCGTCTGGTAGACCAAGTTTAGGTCCAGTGGGACAAGTATATCCCAGGATCTACTACTTGGGAGGATGCAAAGACCTTACGACGAGATCATCCCTCACTTTTTTGACCACCTCAGGAATATGTTTCCCGAAGTTTGGGTGTATGTAATGCCACCTTTTGACTTAGATAACTAGAATTACTTAAGGCCTATTCATATTTTATTTTTTATTAACTGTGAAACTATTAATGATAAACTTGAAATTTTAAGACATATGGACCTATGTGAATGTCAATTCTATGATTGTTTATCATTATTTGAATTATGATGGATATTATGCAATCTATTTCTAACTTGAAAATTTTGACATTTAAAGTTGTTGGTTCGTGGATACTGAATTGAGGATATGATTAAATGCATTTACATGATGATAATGCATGGATATGTATGAGTTTGTGTTATAAACTAATCTGTAGGTCAATGGGATATGAAATAGCCAAAGGATAATGATAATAAAAGGTTCATGTCGTGAACATCATCTGAGAAATAGTATTGTATGAATATTTTTACGTGAAATTATGTTGGTTCAAATCAGAATTGCTATGATATGTGGACAAGTGCAGGTCGACAAGTGTAGGTTTTTCAAGTGGCGAGACTAACTGAAACTAAATATACAATGATAAAACTCCTAGAAACACAGTGCCGCTATATGGTCCATGGTAGGGTGTTGACCCTAGTTCTATTAGGAGGGGTGGGGGCATTTCCTTTCATGTATCCTCTGAAACTTGGAGTCATGGGAGGACGATGTTATATCACACTCCCCAAGACATGTGATGATGACTGCCAGTTTCTTGTTGGGGAAGCTTGGTCAAGAGAGTTGACACTTCTGCTTACAGGTTCTATCTGGAGTTAGGTCAATATAGTTGATTCTCCAAGATAGTCCAACAGAGGAAGCATAGGGATGGAAGAAGGAAGTAGGTTAGGGAGGAAGGATGACTAGAAGTAGTTGAGAATGTGTGGAGTTTTCACCTTATAGTAGAATTTCTTGATTTCCTCTTGCTAAAATGTGTGTGTGTGTGTGTGTATTTATATTTGATTAATTGAACTACAATTATATAAGTGAATGTTGTTTGTGCCAAATTATTTTAATTGAGGGATTTTGCGAACATTTTAAATGGTTTACTATCCTTTATGAAATGAATGGTATTGTTGATTAGATTAGACACATAAAAGAATTACTTTAGGTTTGATAATTATTGTCATTAGTACATATGTGAGTCTTGTATGTGCTAGTTACACATTCATGCCTTGTACATGTACACTAGTATGTATAAGTGTTTTAAATTGATGATGTTATTTATCCGATATGGATGTATGAATCATGTATCATTACCCTTGTATTGTAAATTACTCTAACTTTGGGATGAATTTTCTTGAAGAGTGAGTGTATGTAACAACCCAATTGATTTTTATTGATCATAGTTTGTTAATTTAATTAATTAATTATTAAAATAAATACAATGAATATTTGTACTATTTTATTATTTTTGGTAGGTGGGGGAATTAATGAGGGGATAAGGAAGTTGGGGAATTGAATGAGGGGGAGGGATTCTAGAGAGGAGGATAAGGAAGAGGGGAGAGGACTTGGAAGGGGGTATTTCTTTTGGGGGAAATTATGGAAGAAGAAATCAAGGAGGAAATTCTGGATGGGAGGGGGAAGAAGGAGGAGATTGGAGGACATAGATTGTTTTTGCGGGGGGGATTTTACAGGGGCACTGCTGTTGCCGGGAACTTTGGGCTTGGGGGCCAAGAAACCACAAGGATCCCTGGATATAGGGAGCCAGAGAGGTTGTTTCTAGTTGGATGGGAGGTAAGTATTCATTTTTGGGAAGTTTGGGCAAGAACAAGAACAAACGAGCAAGGGGCTAAATCAACCAACCTGCAAATTGAGGTGTGTATTTTAAAAGCTGATTTGTTTTTATTATGTTGTTGTTATTATTTTGTATATTTAATAATTTATTCCTTGTATAAATAAAATCATGAACTAAATTGCAGTCATTTCAGTAGGAGATTACGATTTTTTTTTTGAGGCCCTAAAATAGAAATCCATTACATGTGCCATCCTTCTCATATAGTGTGGCTTCATCATATGTGCAAGGATTAATGTGGAGTGTGTGAGAATTCATTCAAGCACAAGAACTCTTTGTTCTTTAGGTGGAATTCAGGAGTGAGCGAAGGATCAATTACTTGTGTATCAAAGAGAGATTGGCTCTATTTTGGGAAGAAGATTCAATTCATGTGTTTTTCAATAGATTGTTCTCTCGTGGGGCTTGGATTTGGGGATTCTGGATGGGGTCGTCATTGGAAATAACCCTTGATATATTTGGTTGTATCTCAGGTTCTCCTTTGTTTTTTGTTTAATTCCCTATGGCGTGGTGTCGCTCTTTCTTTTTTATGCATCCTTGGCTCTCGTTGCATCTTGCTACTTGTGGAAATTTTACTATCAGCTAGAGAATTTTTAGGGTTTGGTCTCAAGGAAATTCAATGGAAACCTCTATGAATGATTCTAAAAATATACTTATATTCCATGAGGAATTTTCCCAAGCTAATAATTGTTGAATTTTCTGATTTTCAGATCTGATAATTATTGCCTTGTAACATAAATGCTATTGTTATCATAGAATAATTACACACTGAAAATATCAACAAAACTTAGAAAACTTGATGAGAGGTTATTTTAAGTAAATATTATATGAGATGATACATTAAAATTGAGGGCTCTGATATATATACTTGGGCGGAGTGGCCTTTCATTAATGGACATGTCTTTTCCATTATTGTATTTTCATTAATTAATTAATTATTAATTATTTATATATTTATACATTATATTATAAATATATATTATTTATATATTGTATTTATGTTGATGATTATTTCCTCACATGCATGTCTAACTAATATAGATCACTCCATCCTGGAGTAGGCAATGTGAGAGTACCTCGAGTCTATCCAGTCCTCGTCAAGAGAAAGACTACGCCTAGGCCATTCACCACTAGCAAAGCTCCATGAGTGAATGAGCCATTTCCCTTGGTCAATTAGCATGACCAATCTGGGAGAATGTCTACCCAATTCTACTAAATGGAGAAACATCAACATCCTAGGCCATTCACCACTAGCCAAATCAACATGGTCCTGTGAGTAAATGTATCATTTCCCCTTGGTCAAATTAGCATGACCAATTTGGGAGAATGTATACCCAATGTTGAAACATCAATACTCCCTCTTAGTGAGGGAGACATTCTACATCACAACAATTTTGTCTCTGAACTATACAGACTTCTCCCTAGACAGAGGCTTGGTGATAATGTCCTCAATCTTCTCATTTGTGGATATTGATTGGAGCTTTAATGCTCCCTTCTGCACCATGTCTCGGATGAAGTGATATTTGATCTCAATGTGCTTTGACATATCATGAAATAATGGATTGTACAAAATCTTGCCACAACTCTGATTATCAAAATGTATTAAGGTCATCTCTAGCTCATGATCAAATAGTCATGCAAAAAGCTTATGAAGCCATACTTCTTTGCGACTTGCGACACTGGTTTCAATATGCTCTTCTTCTATTGTACTGAGTGCTACAAAATTCTTCTTTCTGCTAATCCAGGATATCATAGTTGATCCTAAGATAAAGAATCACCCCGAGGTTCTCTTTCTGTCCACTGCACTCCCTTCCCAGTCAGAATCAACTATCCTTGCAGCCTCACTTCACCGCCTGAGACATATATTAGACCATATCCAAATGTACCAAGAATGTACCTACACTGGTTGCAATATGCTCTTCTTCTATTGTACTGAGTGCTACAAAAGTCTTCTTTCTGCTAATCCAAGATATCATAGTTGATCCTAAGATAAAGAATCACCCCGAGGTTCTCTTTCTGTCCACTGCACTCCCTTCCCAGTTAGAATCAACTATCCTTGTAGCCTCACTTCACCACCTGAGAAATATATTAGACCATATCCAAATGTACCAAGAAGGTACCTCAACATATGCTTTGCTAAAACCTAATGGAAGTGCCTTGGCTCAACCATAAATTGGCTTAGGGTGATCACTATAAAGAAAATATTTGGCCTGGTGTTAACCAAGTGCATCAAGAATCCAATCAACTTCCTCTACATAGTAGGATCCACCAAATCTAAATCTAAAGTGAAATTATTCAGCTTCTTCAAATTTTTCATCATAGGTGTAGCCATGGACTTGCAATCCATCATATCGAATCTGCTCAAGATCTCAATTGCGTACTTCACTTTTCCAAGGAAGACCTTATCTAGATTATTCCACATCTCCAATCCCAATAAATAATGCATCAATCCACGATCCTTCATTTCAAAATCTGAATCTAACTCCCTCTTGCACCCGTCAATGAGCCTCTCTACCCCCGTAAGGAACATATCATCAACATACAACACCGAGATCAATGGGTCACCATCAACAACCTTGTAGTAAAGGTTGGGATATGCATCACTCTTAGTGAAGCCCAAACTCATCAAGTATCCATCAATCTTGGAGTACCATGCCCTGGTTGACTGCTTGAGTCCATACAAATCCTTCTTTAGTATGGAAATTGGAGAAAAAGTATCATCATAGTCCACTCCCTCTTTATGAGAAAATCATCTCACCACAAACCTCACTTTATAATTCTTGATGTTGACATTTGTTGCATGATTGATCTTATTGATCCACTAGGAAGTCACCACTAACTTCCCCTCTGGTCTCATAACTATCTCCCACACATCATTCTTTATGATGGACCAGTACTCTTTGATCATGGTATCCTTCCAAACATTTTGGCGTGTTTACTCTTCATAACTAGAAGGTTCAAAATCAATGATGTGACTCATCAATTCCATATAACTCGAGAATCTCTAAGGTCATTTTCTCTCCCTGAAAGTACCAATAGGGGTTGCATGCCCATTTTCATCATGCAAAGTATCACAAATCCAAGCTTGCCTCTTCTTGGTCTCTGTAACAACGAATCTAGGAGGGTCCACTGGTTCAGTGGGCTCTGTTGACTTATCCTGATAGTTAGAAGGATGATTAACTGGAACATAGGGACCTGAACCCACATCATTTAGATCCTCCTACTCCTCACTATCGATCTCCATGTGAGACTCTTTGGACCTCCTAAAGGTTGTGTCTTTGTCAAAGGTGACATCCCAACTGACCTCTATTTGGCGTTGTCCTGGAATGTAGATTTTGTAATCTTTTGATGTCTTGTTGTATCCAAAAACGTCCCCTTCTTCCTAGAAGGATCCAAATTTGACCTTTTCTTCTTGGGCACATGAATGGAGACTCGACAACCAAATATCCTCAAATGATTGACCTCTGGTTTCACACTTGTAAAAACCTCCTCAAGAGTCTTGTCCCCCAAGATCCAGTGAGGACTCTTGTTCTGGACGTACATTGTTGTACTAGATGCCTCTCCCCATAAGAACATGGGTAAATCCTAATCATCAATCATGGATTTGGAAGCCTCTACAATGGACCATTATTCCTCTCTACAACCCCATTCTTCTATGGGATGTAAGGAACATTCAACTCCCTCTTGATCCCTGCCTCCTTGCAGAAATCATTGAAGTCCCTGGAAGTATACTCTCCTCCATTATCTAACCTTATCACCTTGATATTATTCCCTTTTAGGTTCTCTACCTAAGCCCTGAACTCCTGGAATCTGTTGAAAACCTCATCCTTGGTATTCATGAAGAATATTCGTGTCTTCTGGGAGAAATCATCAATGAATATCACATAGTATAGGAATCCACCCAAAGATGCAATTGGCATAGGTCCACATACATCTTAATGTACTAGATCCAAGATCCCCTTGGATCTACTATCATTGATGAGAAAATATCCCTTGGCATTATTTCCAAGTGCACATCCTCTTTGAATTCCATCATGCTCCACCTGAAGCTCTAGAAGTCCTGTGACCATCCTCTTCAATGTTGGTAAAAATCTATAATGTAAGTGTGAAAATATTTGATACCATATCTCACACAAACTCATTTTTTCATGTACCAATGCATGGGTTGGACGTCCCAACAATATGTATAGACCTCCCTCTCGAACACCAATTATTGTTGTGGAGTCTATAGCAGCTTTGTTAGTTATCATGGTGAGACTAGTTGCATCTTGAAGAGAAACAAAGAGTGACAAAAAAAACACTGGTTACACCATGTAGTGAATTCCTTAAGGTTGTCATGCCCTATAATTAGTAAAATCGTGACCAAAGGGAATGTGGTCGCTCTATGTGCACAGGTCACTCACAACTACAACCATACAGTTGAAAAAAATAAAATATTTGAAGCATATCTATCATATTTGGCACTGAAAGATTTTAACTAGCTTCGGAAAAGAATTATATAGCTCTAGAATTGAAAGCTTTTAACTAGCTCTGATACCCTGTTGAATTTTTTGATTTTCAGATCCGATAATTATTGCCTTATGATTTAAATGCTATTATTATCATAGAATAATTACACACTGAAAATCTCAACAAAACTTAGTGAACTTGATGAGATTTTATTGTAAGTAAATATAATGTGAGATGATATATTACAATTGAGGACCCCGATATATATACTTCGGTGAAGTTCCCTTTCATTAATGGACATGTCATTTCCATTATTGTCTTTTCATTAATTAATTGATTATTGATTATTTATATATTTATACACTATATTATAAATATATTATTTATATGTTATATCTATGTTGATGATTATTTTCGCGCATGCACGTCTAATTAATATAGATCATTCCATCCAGGAGAAATAAATGTGAGAGAACCTCGAGTCTATCTACTCCTCGTCAGGGGAAAGACTATGTCTGGGCCATTCACCACTAGAAAATATCTGTGAGTGAATGGGTCATTTCCCTTGGTCAAATCAACATGAAAAATCTGGGAGAATGTCTACCCGATACTACTAAATGGAGAAACATCAACATCCCGAGACATTCACCACTAGCCAAATTAGCATGGCCTCATGAGTGAATGTATCATCCTCCCTTGGTCAAATCAGCATGACCAATCTGGTATAATGTCTATCTGATGTTGAAATATCAACAATAATTCATCCCTCCATCAATTAATGACCAAATTTAGGGAATTTGAGGAAATTATGGTTGGACCAACTCGAATAATGGAGGAAAATTTGATGTAATTGAGGAAGCATTAACTGATTTTTCCCATCAGATGGATGAGATGGAAGCCACCATACAACAAATTAGAGTTCAATCCCTCTCGCACTGTTCAGTTTCAGACTCTGTCAACCCTGATAGACTCTCTCCTCCTGATGTTAATGTTGGAAATGATACAGGGAACTCAGACCATGGAACAACTCCAATGGATACAAAAGAGGGACCTCATCATCTCCCAAGGGCCTCTGATTTTTAGGATTCTGCTTCTAACATCTAGTCTATGCTTTTCAAAATTTTGTGGTGCTTAGGACAATTCTACAAAGATTTTATCGATCTTGAATACTTTGGGCAAGGTCCCATAAGGGTGATAAATTTTGTTTTCTATGTAATAGTTTTAATCAATTCCAGGATTTATGCCCTTCTATGTAGATTATTTGATCATTGTTTTCTCAGGTGCAACCCCTTTTAATACAATTTCAGTTCAATTTCTATTAAAAAAATATGTCAAATTTTTGTATCTTAAAAGGATATACATATAACATTCACATAGAGACCTTGTTGTAGAACATTGTAGAATGCATTTTCCATAATTTAAAGAACATGTTACATCTCACTCATACTACATTAAAGAATATCAATTTCAACGTAATACATAAAATAACAATGAAAACGGTGGCTTGTCCATTTATTATCTTATGGTTAAATCATAATTAGGGGTGTTTATTTATCATGAAGAAAGCACCATTCACATTTTATGGGCATTTTGGTTTTCATATTTAATATGGTGTCAAGTGGTAAATAAATATTAATTGTGAATTAATACTTTAAATAATGGCTTTTATCAACAAGGTTTTATTTGGTAAAGAAAAGGGGTTTCATACCTTTTACCAACTTTCAAATCTCTTAGACACATTTTTATCCTCCATTTTATTTAGGGATTTATCGCTCACCTAACTTCATGAAGGTGAGGGCTTAAGTACTTATCAATTCCTTTCATGGTTAATTCTCAACAAATTGAATAAGAATGAAGAACTCCTACACCAAGCGCTCCAGCTGAAGATGAATGTAGAACAAGTTCGGAGCAACAAGGAAAAAATTAACACTCCCTCTTTACGAGGAACATGTTCTCCAGCAAACCAAGATACTCTCTCAACATCTTGAACTTATCCTCTGCTAGGGGCTTCATTATAATGTTGGCCTCCTATGAATCCGAGGGATATATATGTAATAATAGATATGTTGAGCTAGCGGCTAATTGAATCACGTTATATATGTAATATGAACATAGATAAGAATAAAAAAATGATTGACATAGGTGTTTCTATCACGTATTGAATCATATAATTTTGGTAATTAGCCAGGTATCTAAGTGCATAAAGAGAAAACATAACTCCATAGATCTTTCAAATCTCTTAGACACATTTTTCTCCTTGTGGTGCATGTTGTATGAGCAAGTGCATTGTTCCATACAGTGCTTGGGAAATTTTGGTGGAATAGATACCCCCACCTATGACTTCTCTATCAATGGATTTTTCTAGAGCATTGTAACTAAATTAAATTTCATTTTAATATTCCAAAAATGGGGAACAACACAATTGTTGCACAACAATAATAGGGCATATTATAAAAGGCAAAAGTCAATATTCCTTAATTTAAAGATATTCAAAAATTCAAACATATTTATCTACTATAATACCAATGTTTGGGATAAGGAATACTTAAACCACCCCCATCTATGGTGACTTGAGTTAAATTTGACCAAAAATATCACCACATGGTAGTTTGAGTTCCAATAGTTAGATGAAATCTACCCTTGTGGTTTTCCCCCCCTTTGAATCAACCCAAAACCTTACAAATCCAAAAAAAAAAATGAGTGGATTGAGTAGAACTTTACTTATGATGTTTGACTAAATTATACTATAGTTCACCAAAATATAAGCATTCAAAGTCTCCCTTATCAAGTTTACTAAATTCTTAGCGGGAAATTTCATATAAAAAATTTGTATAAGATTGGTTTATTCACAATGTTTTTAATTATACATCATCTCATGTCAATTCCCACTAGCTCATCTAGTTAAGGTGTGGGTTTCGTTTGCTATGCGACCCGAGTTCAATACCCTTAATGTGTGTTTAGTCAAGAGGAAACACCCAAAAATCCATCCATGCTAAGGTTTGGTGCGGTCCAATCAGAGTGCAATCCCTGTGTGATTTTGACGGCTTATATGCCCCTAGGTTGTGTTTTCTTAGCCAATAGTTGAAATATTGACCCCACAAGTGACACGTATTTCTAACAAACAAACAAAAAATGCATTGTCTCATGTTTATCTACTTTAATATATGATGCATTCACCCAATGACTCCATATCATAGTAGAGCATGACTATGAATTAACTACTAGATAATTCAATCTAATTATATTAAGAACCTTTTCTTGAATGTTTCCCATTTCTGAAAAAGAAATTTCACATTCTCAAACAACATGAAGTTTACATTTAATGTACGTGTCATAATAGGAAATACTATTTTGTCAAAGTCATCCATGAATTACATTTGGCTTCTACCTTTAAAAATGTGCTTTTAAAAACTCTAATATTAGTAAGTCGCTTAGCATGCTACCATCCTCGTAAATCACAACCCCATTGGTTATATTTAGAAATTTGAAAGTCAAAATTCAACATCACTTAGAAGATTGCTCCTATAAACTAAATGGCTTCTTTGTCCAAAATTGTATTTTTGTTGAATTGGTCATCTATGTTTCATGTTTGAGTTTCCATTGCATTGTTATTAATTTCAGGTTTGTAGAAATGTCAATAAATCCTACCTTCTATTGATGGGACACATGTAACAAAAGTATGATCTTGTCCTTACTATTTTAACATGTCCTTGCTATCATAACCCATCCTTACTACTTTTTAAACAAAACCAATACCTGAACACAATCTTTGCAACCATAAAACGTCCTTACTTCCCTAAGTGGTTTCCATGTACTTAGCTTATGTAGTTGAGAATGCAACAATCACCTACCTCTTTCTCAACCAAATGATTGCTCCACCAATTAGGTTAAAAACATAACCACTTGTAGATATTCTATGGTCAAGATCTATAGCCCATTCACAAAACCTTGTATATCTAATATATTTCTATGAGTAATGATCCTTTCTTGGTAGTATATTACATAAACTAAAGTGTCACACAAATATATGAAAACCCTATTTACAGTTGTCCAATGTTCCTTCCCTAGTTTTAGCATGTACCCACTCAAAACTGTCATTGCATGGGTAATATCTAGTCTAATATAGACCATAAGATACATCATACTTCCAACAACACTTGCATAGGAAACACGAGACATTGCCTCTACCTATTCTTAGGTCTTGGGACATTAATTTGTAGATAACTTTATGCTTACATGAATATGGACCTTAACCAATTTACATTCATTCATAGTGAACCTTTGCAATTTTGTCTCAACATATCTCCTCTTATTCAACCAAAGTTTCTTGTTTGCCCAAACTCTTTTAATTTCCATGCCCAAAATCAAATTTGCAACACCAAGATATTTCATATATTCAAACTTGGATAGTAATTGATTTTTTACATCCTTGATGATATTTTGTTTCCAATCAACAACATATTATCAACATACGAAACCACATAAACAAAATCATCACCAACCAACTTGGAATACATATAGTGATCCAATTTTCTTCTTGAGAAACCAAATCCCAATATACAAGTATAAATCTTTGATACCACAATCTTGGAGATTGTTTCAATCCATAAAGGGACTTCTTCAACTTGCAAACTAGCTCCTTCTTTCCCTTCACTATAAAACCTTATAGTATTTCATGATCCCCATGTAGATTTATTCTTCGATATCCCCATGTAGGGATGGTGTCTTCACACCCATATACTCTACTTCAAGATCAAAATCATCATGGACATGAAAAATAAATATAATAGAAGTTAATTTAGCAACAAGAGAAAATAATTCACCAAAATCAATTCCCTCCACTATAACACCCTTGTTTTCCCCAACTTGTAATTAATCATAAAATAGGATTACCATGCTAAGGCATGTGGACAGTGTAAATGTATGATTTTTTGAGTTTCCAATAACTGACTATGGGGGTGAAGCCTTGAAAGTACCAGCCATGATATCACTAGAGGAAAGATTTTGAAAACTATAAGAGCAGGTTCATTACATCAAATAACCCCAAATTTCCCTTGATGGGGATAATAAATCTCCTTCGGATCCCAAGCAAAGAAACCAATTAATGAAGAAAGGACCAATGGTTGAATTATCAACCACTCCCATGAATGAACGCATGGTCTGACTATAGAATGTCAACCCGAAGTACCACTAGGTATGACAGACCAAGCTGAACCAAGTTCCCTTCTGACAGAAGGAACAGGATGGGTCGAGAACCATCCTGGGGAAAAGAGATAATAAAAATAAGTAAGGAGAATGCATAGATATCTCTAGCAAAGGATGAACATAAGGCTGTGAGATTGATGCTGAGTGAACATCTGATAAACCGCACCCAGGGCCATAAACGTTGCAAAGAACAGAACCTGAACAGAAGCTGAAACAAAGAAAGAATCCTTGAGAATTGCGAGAGTTCCCTAGTGATATCATGGCTTGGCATGGGGGTGGATAGAGTGATAAGAATGAATGCCTCTGAGCCTATGGTCGGGTGGAAGGATGAACACCCATAGTCAGTGAGTTTCTACCACCTATAATAGATAAGTAATCGCATATCTTGTGTATATAAGTGGTACCATGAATTAAAGTTGGATATCCTATAAATGTTGTAGGGATGGATATGTTTGATTAATGATTTATACTGTACCCTTTTTGTGTCTTCTTGATTGTGTAATTAGGAAAGTAGAAAATTTCATGATTTGGACGTGTTTTTATACTCATAAATTCTTATATCTTGTGGTGGCTTAATCTAGAGCCACTAACTATGAGTTCATCGATCGTGGGCATAGTTTCATGTATGCAGGTCGACCCTCCTATTCGTTCTGAGTCTCTTGGAGAACGGACTCTGTTAAGATTAAGAGAGGTAGTGCAGATATGCATAGGCTCTCTGCGAGGAAAGCAGAGACTAAGAACCACTTAAGTTATAGACTTGATGAAGGAGTGCAAGAGTAGTGCAAAAGACCCTTCTAAGTGTTAAGCCCAGGAGAAAGAGTGAAATGCTCTTAAATCCTCCATAATTGACAAATCTCAAGAAGGATAGTGAGACTCAAGTATCAAAAGGCAATATCATTTCATTTAAAAAATGAACGGACGATATCCATTTGGGAGGATTCAAGGTCTATCACGATCGTTAGATTTGAAGGAGGAGCGCAGGTGTTAATGCCTCAAATCCTTCAGTCTTCACAATATCGATGAATTTTGGTAATCATCATGAAGGGGATGGATCCTATGAAACCTAAAGTCACGATGTGATCTAGATTGTAGATCCAAGGATCTATCGAGACCCACCTTGACCGATGGATCTATGAGTGCGGAGTTCGTGCAACGGGAGATTCTCGCGTTGGTGTGATTAAACTTCTAAAACCTGAAGTTGCGATGTGATTTGGACCATTGGATCGAGGAAGGTCTTGGACCGTCGATCTGACATGAGCGAATTAATGCAAGGAGTACATGGGAGTTTGAAATTCCCTAAGGACCAAGCTTAGAAGACACTAACGCTTTTCAAAATCACAAATGAGGTTCAAGAGGCGAACTTGTTTCAAGTTCATAAGCTCAGGAGGGAAAGCAGAAGTCGAGATCCATACATCAGGTCTCACAATAAGTAAATCGAAGGTCAAGACCTTCGAAACATATGAAATCTTCCAAGTCAGGGAAGAAAGAGAAAGCTCAGGTGGAGGAGAAACATTGACCGTTGGATCAAGCATTGTGAAAGATCTGGACCGTTGTGATCCACGTCCAAACAATTAGAAGAATGCGCAGGAGGATATCATATATGGGCCATCATATCTGAGCGCGAGGACCAACAGTCGTTGGATCCCATGGAAAGTGAACGATGCCTGACCCTTTGAAAGTGCAGAGGAGAGTGGACTTGCAAAGTCTCGAAGTTATGAAGTCAATCAGAACCGTCCATCATGAGGCTTGATACGTGGCGTAAGATCCACAACTTCGAAGGTTTGTGGATGAGGAAGAAAAACAACCAAATTAAATCCTGGTTGTTGATCATCAAGGGGATACGTTTTAGAAGATCATATATTTCGGGTAAATTCACTTCGGAAGGAAACAAGTGTGTAGAAGATTTAAACTCCCGAAAGACAAAGAGCTGAAGTAGATCCTGTCCATCGACCGACAGGAGATACGTGTCGATAGATTAGAGACTTCAGGGAAACCTAGTTCGAAGGTTTCCAAGTGAGGAGTGATACAAACTCCCGAAGCCCCGAAATCTAGAGAGCTGAAGCACCGAAGTGTTGAAGTGCCGAAGAGCCAAAGTTTCGAAGAGCCGAAGTGTCAAAGAGTCGAAGTGTCGAAGAGTCAAAGCACCGAATGGTCAAAGAGTCGAAGATACGAAGAGCCGAAGGTCTTTGGACCGTTAGATCCAGCGAGACACATGGCGATAGATCAAAGGTTTTGGGTAAATTACATTAGAGTTTCAGTTTAGAATTGAGACTCCCAAACCCTAAAGACCCGAAGTGAATCTGGATCGCCAGATACGGAGGGACGCATGGCGATGGATCATGGACTCTGAAGAAATTTTTTTGAGAATTTTCAGTAGAGATTTGAGACTCCCAAAGTCCGGAGAGCCAGAGAGTCGAAGTAAATATCAACCATCCAATCATCCAAAGTAGATCTCAATTTTCTGATCGTTCAAAGTAAATCTCAAGCGTCAGATAGTCCGAAGTGAATCTAGACCATCTAATCTAGAAGAGACGTGGCATAAATTTGTGGATTTTGGGTAATGACCCAAAGTAAGCCTCAACTATCTAATTCGAGAGGACATGCGGCAATAAGCCACATATGTCGAGGGGGAGTGAAATTTGAGGAATGAGAAATTCGAAGCCCGAAGATGCGAAGGGATTGCATCTATTGATCCAAGAGGGACATGCGTCAGTGTATTATAAATTTTGGATAAAATCCATTAGGGAAAAATGAGAGTTGAGATTTGAGATTTTTGAAGTCTAGAAATATGAAGCAACGAGGATTGTCAATGTGAAGGTGGATACACAGTGCTAGATCTAGAACTCTAGAAGAAAAGAGAGGAGGAAAAGGTCCGAAGACCCAGAAAATATATCGATCGTTGATCGGGAGAGAGCTGAAGGACCATTGATTCTATTACGGAGGCCAAAGTTCTGAAGTGGGAGCAGAACCGTCGATTGAGGAGGACACGTGGCAGAAGATATGTTGTTTTAGAGAAATATATCCGGAAGAAATGAGAATTTAAGAAATGAAACTCCTGAAGGCCAGAATCATGGAGGAAATCGTAGCCGGACATCTATAGTGACAAGTGTCAGCAGATCTTCCACTCCAAAATATTGATGTACGGAAGAAAGGAAATTTTGAGACTTGAGAATTCTCAAGTTATGAATTCCGAAACAAATCACAGTCGTTGATTTCAAAGAGGTCAGATATGATCTGCATCTTTGAAAGGGATAGATCTGAGCTGTCAGTTCAGAAGCACCATCAAGATCATGAGATCGACGATCCCATAGCATTTCAGGGATCGTAGATGCGCAAACTTTAAAAAGTTGAGTGTGGGCCGCAATCCAAACCACAGTTTTGAAGAAAGGACACATGGAGGCTCAAGGTGAATTGCAGGGATAAAAGTAGTTTGGATTGAAACCACCCTTGGTCGCGCTCATAATCATATGGTTACATAATTCCATCACCCAAGGTCATATCAAGGAAGGGGCTTATTAGAAAAGGAGCTAGCACCCAGACTCTGAGATTTCACAGGTGCGAATAGGAGGGACGTAGGTACCTTTAGACCTGCACCAGGAAGTTGAAAGGGTCTGAGTCTTATTATAGAACGAGACCATCAAGGTCTCAGAGAGTCTTTTGGCTCCATAATTTGAGATCCTTGACTAGGAGGTCAGACTGGTTCCCCAACCATCCAAACTAGAAACCATGGATGGAGAATCTGTCCTTTAAGAAAAGAGAAAATTTATATGCCCCATCATGGGTGTGTTACAAATTGGTATCAGATCATGGTTACAACACTTGGCATTCTTGGGCTCTTGTACAAGTCGCGTAAGGAGCTATTGTTATATGCATTTACTCCTTGAGGTGAAGGACTGCAGATTGAACCTGTGATTTTGGGAATTCTTGTTGAATTTTAGTAGAGGAATTTTCTTTAGCCCTTTGTCAAAGTGATAACTACTCTTATCGAAGTAGGGATATGCTAATTAAAATTTATTACAAGACTTGAATGTGGATAGCTAAAGGTGGCAGGGTTCTGTCAAGAGAAGCTGAAACCCGAAGGATGGATGACCTGGTGTTCGTAACACTGCTTCTAAGCATGGGAAGTTGGAACTTCAGGCACTGATGATGGTAGATTATATAATGGTTAATACCTTTATGGGTTTAAGGGAATCTGATAGCATCAGGTAGGATCCCTGGAAGTTATAGTTATTGCTCCATATTAAAATCAGATTATATAACTCCTCATGAACTGAGAAAAGTGAGATGGGTAAAACCCTATGGACGCTGAGGCAACAAGGTTTTCTTACTAGACGTTGTCGCATAAAGAGGAAAGTGACCCTGGTTGGTTATTGCCTTGAGGAAAGGCAACATCAATACGAGATATGACTATGAGATTAGTCCTGTAAGTGACTGAAATATCAAACTAAAGGACACTAATGATGAAATTAAACTATCAAGTGAATGCATGAGGTAAAAAGGTGCAAGAGATGCACCTACTTATACATGAATGTGTATACATGATCATAAGGATGATTGGAAGATCCTTGGGAAAAGAATATAGAAGCCGGATATGTCCATGTGTGTGAATGACATGGAAAAAGTGAAAGCAATAATCTAGCATGATGAATACTTATCTATGTTTAATTATGCTTGAGTACATGGATTTAATGCATTATGGAGCTTCCTTATATGAAGATTGATAGTAATACCAGTTAGATATGAATGATATTAAACGTGCAAGTGATGCACATGTATGATGTAAGTTAACAAAACCATAATATGTACGGATACATAATTTGGGCACATGACAAAGATGCATGTTTATATTCATTATGGGATATGTGGTAAACTACTGAAGCTAACTCAAGGCTGAGTCCATCACAAATAGTGATGGATACGCAATAAGGAAGTTGCATGTTGAAGGAATTCCATGTAGAGTAACTGTGTGAAGACTTTGTCGGGAAAACATGAAAGGCTTAATTGGTCTTCCTTATTCATAATAGAGGAGATTCATTTTGGGGGCTCAATTATGCCTTCGACTATCATTGAGAACCTCGATCTCGAAAAAGCTTCATTTGGACCCTCAAAATGGCCCCGAAAGTTAAAAATTGCTAAAAATAGTAAATTGCCAAAATGGCCAAAAAACTGTTTTGAGCCATT
>CBVK0102517882.1:0-19061 GCA_900067695.1 Picea abies | reverse complement strand
TCATGTTATAGTGAATGGTTTATGGTTTATTCTTGGTATTATTGAATTATATTTGGAGATCTATCTTTGGTTCTTAACAAGGTGTTTGGAATAATTGTATTTCTGTAACCATTTGCATGCAATGTTGCGAACAAAATTTTAGTGATAACACCCTCTTTTTCCTTTGTTCCATCTTGCTCTTCATCTTATCATCCAAAGGCTTTTGGAAAATCGATCTTCCCCTTTGCTACTCATAAAGACACTAAGTGCACCTTATAGTTTCATCCAATGTCTTAGTGTCATCATATTGTATGTTGTCACTTATAACTGAAGGCAACCCACTTAGGTACCTATGAATTTTAACTTTCTCATCCTTGATGAATGCAATATATTTCAACAACTCTAAGAATCTCCTTTCATACTCATTTATCATCATACTCCCAAGATTGAGTTCAAAGAACTCCTTCATTTTCTTGTCATAGTACTCCCACCAAGTAACTTTATTTTCATAAATGTGTTTCACCTACACAAACTGATGCCACCACATTGATGCCTTTCATTTTAGCTGATAGATAATAATTTTCCTTTATGCATACGCAGAATAGTTATGCAGTTGGAAGTACTTCGTAATACCCAACAACTAGGTCTCCACATCTTCATCCTTCTTGTGCTCACTGTAAAAGGTAGGAGGCTTGATCTTATTCATTTCTCCCTATAGCGCATCCACCCTAGTCCTTCTGTTATTCTTCCTGATATGAGATGGAATCAAACTATTGCATGCTTTCCTAAAAGAATGCTTTGGTGAGTGAATTCGATGGATACCAACACTCCTTTCACTCTTTTATGAAAGTCACCAACTGTGCGTAGAAATCAGACATTCCTTCCAACCATAGAATCTATTGCTCATAATATTTCAGCAACAGGTCACCCCTATAATGTCCCCAACCACCCCAGGCTGGGCTATGCCACACCACCTCAACTTTTGTAGCTATGAATCAACCAAACTGTAACAACCCCAACATACCACTGAGCAATGTTACTCTAAAGTTTCAGTGTGTAGGTACTAATTAAATATAAACCGTGCAGTATCTCTTGAAGTAACACGCTCAACCCAATATTGATCCATGCCACATAAATTATAATAGTTGAAGCAACATTCTCCTTCCAATACAACCTTAAGTAGTGGAAGTAAATCAAGTAACTGTGTGTACCAACATGTTGATCAAATAGTATAACTAAATGCACATCCATCTAGCCGTCATGCACCACTTTTGAATCCAGTGTGTGTAGGGTCTATTTCCTTAAACATACACATGAATTCTAGCCTCTTAATGCACACAAGATACAATCCCTAAGTTGGGATCAACTCCACCATGGAAAATACTTCTAGTAACACACTAGGGTCTGACTCACAAGAAAATTTCTCAGTCCTATATGCCCACTACTGGAAGTATCACACAGTCCCTCATTCCCCACACACATGTCACACCCAAGGAAATGTGCCCCTTTTGTACTCAACATTCCTTCAACTGCCTCACTTCCCTTCCCAGGGTTACCAACAACATGCCAGGAAGGAAGTCTCAAAGCCCTGCGACTAATGCTCAATGAACCAAGAAGCTCAAGAATTGATCCATGGAGATGGTAAAGGTCACCTTTGGATCCACGTGAATCACATTCCAATCAATGACATGATTATCATCAAGTATGTACTTCTTAAGTAATGAAACATGGAAAAAAAATAGGAATACAAAAGGATGCAAGAAAAGAAAGCATATAAGCGACAAGACTAAGCCTTTCAAGGATTTCAAATGACTCATAATAGCATGTTGCTAACTTAGAAAACTTTTCTAACTTCAGGGAACTCGTCCTCGCCTTTACATTTAAAAATATGTGATCACCCACTCCAAATTACCAATGGGTTTTTCATTTATCTACGCATCTTTTCTTCGTGTCTTATGAAACATTTGGATTCTTCCTTATATTTACCATCTACTCATCCATTTTCCAGAGAAAATATGTCCTAACTACTGCATGGTCTGTTGGATTGTCCCAACTCACTAGCGTGTTTCACTTTCTACCATAAAGTGCTTCAAATGGGCTCATCTTTACAAATGTCTCATACCCATTGTTGTAAGAAAAATCTACCAAATGAAGGAAATATTCCCATTTTGATGTCTTATCCATCATATACATCCTCAACATATCTTCAATCACCCGATTTACCCTCTCTGTTTGACCATCTGTATCATGGTGATATGCTATGATAAAACTCATATTTGTTCCAAATCCTTTGAATATCCCTTTCCAAAAGTTTGAGGTGAACTTGGAATCTCTATCAGACACAATTGTCTTAGGTATACCATGCATATTATCAATTTCGCACATGTATATTTAAATAATGTCAACTGCCTTGCGAGATGACTTCACTGGAATAAAATGGGAAGCTTTAGTAATCTTTTCCACCACCACCATAATAAAATCATGTTTCTTGGCGGTTCTAGGAAACTTAGTTATGAAGTTCATGGTCACAACTTCCCACTTCCCCTTAGGAATGGGAAAGGGCTATATCAAACCAGTTGGATGTCTATGCTTAGCCTTGACCTTCTAACATTCAAGACATCTCACAATAAAATCAACAACTTTGTTTTTCATACCAGGACAAAAGTATTGCTTCTTGACTGTGAAAATTGTCTTCTGATAACCTGGATGTCTAACATATGTATCTATGAAAATATCAAACTCTTCAACTACCAATCATTTGGCACATAGAATTTGCATCTATACATGAGGATCATGTTCTCTCTTAGATTAAAACCTTCAACTTTATACCGCAACATAGCTTGTTGTAAAGTCACACTTATGTCCATATAACACAGATCTAATTTAGAAACTTCTAAAATTTTGTCACACAAATATTTTTGGTACATGTTAATGGTTGTAACATGCATCTCATGCATCCTCCTATTGAGTGCATCATTCACCTTGTTCTCTTTTCCTATGATATTCTTTATGTCGAAGTCATACTCACTAAGTAACTCTAACCACATGTTTTTTTCTGGCATTTAAACTTGTCTCTCCAAATAAATACTTTATAACATAGTTTTATGTTCTTAGCTCAAATATTTTACCCATGAGATAATGCCACCACATCTTCAAATCATGCACTATAGCTGCCAATTATAAATCATGAGTAGCATAGATCCTTTCATGTTCTTCAACTTCTTCAATTTGAAGCATACCACAAGTCCATTCTAACTCATAAGTCCACCAAGTCCTTCTGTGCATGGATCCGTGCACACCATGAAGTCTGCATCAGGATCAACAATCCTCAAAATTGTCACATTTTCCAATAAATTCTATAAGTGTTGAAAACTCCTTGTGCAATATGGAGTCCACTCAAATCCCGCACATTTCTTTTGAAAATATGTGATTGGATGCACAATTTGTAAGAATCCTTCAATAAACCTTCTGTAGTACCATGCTAGTCTCGTAAAGGATCTCACTTCTGATATTTTTCTTGGCATTGGCCATTCCTCAATGGATTTTTATCTTCACTGCGTCTATATCTATTCTTTTTCTGAAATAATATGACCCAAATAGTGAATATGTCATTGATAAAATGAACACTTGCTCAACTTTGCATAAAATAGTGAATATGTCATTGATAAAATGAACACTTGCTCAACTTTGCATAAATTTGATGCTCCCTCAATAAATGCAACACCATCCTCAAGTGTTTCTTGTGCTCTTCCTCAGACTTTGAGTAAATAAGAATGTCATCCAAAAATAAGACAATGAACTTATCCAAGTAGTCCCTGCAAATTCTATTCATTAAACACATGAAGACAATTGGTGCATTTGACAACCCAAATGGTACCACTCTAAACTCGTAGTGACCATACCTTGATATGAAGGTATTCTTGGAGATGTCTTCCTCTTTTATTATCACTTGGTGATATCCATATCTAAGACCAATCTTAGTAAATATCCTTATTCCCCTTAGTCAATCAGACAAATAATATATCCTTGGAAAATGATACTTGTTCTTCACAGTTACCTTGTTCAATTGTCTGAAATTGATGCAAAGTCTCAGTGTACCATCCTTCTTCTTTACGAACAAAGTTGTCACACCCCAAGGTGACATGCTTGGGTGTATATACCCCTTCTTTAGAATCTCCTCAAGTTGCATCTGCAACTCCTTCAGTTCTGGTGTGCTCATCCTATAAGGAGTCTTGGATACAGGTGTCGATCCCGGCATTAGACTTATAGAGAATTCAATAACTCTTTTTGGAGGAAATCGCAAGATATCTTTAAATACATCCTCAAACATTTTTAGTACTATGCAGTCTTTCACACTTGGAACTTTATCCCTAGGTTCCTCTTTCATGTGTGCTACTAACACTTGACACCCTTTTCTATAAATTTTCTTCAACTGTAAAAATGAAACTTATCTAATAGTCACAACTCTTGGAATTCCTTGAACTGATCTCAAATTTCCTTGCTCATCCAAGTAAGTAAATACCTTATTGTAACAATCTAGGACAACATGGTGCTCTTCCAACCAACCCATACCAATGAGGAAATCATACGAGCCCAAAGGCTAATATTCAACTCTTCTCTAGATCCCAGTCCATCCATCTCCATGGGACATGCCTTAACCATCTCATTAATTTTCCTCTTTGATCCTCTAGCTAACTACACCACCCAATATTGTCCAAGATCGCTTCTCAAAAAATGGAACCTTTCCACCATATTAGGATCTAAATAACCATGACTAGATCCTATGTCAATTAAAATAACAATGGGTTGATCATTAATATTACCTTCCACCTCAACCATGTGTGACTAAAACTCATCCTGCTTGTTATCTAGCGTGACGTAAATCTTTGGAACATTTCTACCCTATTCTACACTATCTCAACTTTCTTTATACTATGCACAATCCTCACTTTATCACATGTTTGAGGGAAATATCCATGCATATGATTTATTCCACAAGCCCAACACTGCATAGGTTGTTTCCATAACTTTTGTCCTACCGTTTCGAACATTCTGGGCTTATAGAGAGTCATATGTCCTTATGCAATGTTTTTGAAAAATGGTGGCTTAAATCCCTTCTTCCTCTGTTCCACCTCACTTTTCATCTTGTCTTCCCAAGCCTTTTGGACTTCCTCTGTTCCACCTCACTTTTCATCTTGTCTTCCCAAGCCTTTTGGAGAATCAGTCTTCCCCTTTGCTACTCATAAAGACACTTAGCATGCCTTATGGTTTCTCCCAACGTCTTAGGGTCATCATATTGTATCTTGTCATTGATAAATGATTGTAGACCACTCAAATACCTATGAATATTCACTTGTTCATCATGTATAAATCCCATTCTGACTTGGAACTCCACTGATTCCTTACTTGCATGCATCTGTGCATACCATGAAGTCTACATCAAGATCAACAATCCTCAAAATTGGCACACCTATCAACAAATTCTTTAAGTGTAAAAAATGCCTTGTGAAATATGGATTCCACTCAAATATCACACCTTTATTTTTTAAAGATGTGATTGGATGCACAATCTATGAGAATATTTCAATAAACCTTCTTTAGTACCATGCTATTCCCATAAAGGATCTCACTTCTATGATGTTTATTGTCATTGGTCATTCCTCAATGGATTTTATTTTTATTGGGTCCATATCTATTCCTTTTTCTCAAATAATGTGACCCAAATAGTGAATATGCCACTGATAAAATGAACACTTGCTCAAATTTTCATAAATCTCATGCTCCCTCAATAACGACAACACCATCCTCAAGTTTTTCTTATTCTCTTCCTCAAACTTTGATTAAATAAGAATGTAATCCAAAAATATGATGACAAACTTATCCAAGTACTCTTTGAAAACTCCATTCATTAAACACATGAAGACAATTGGTGCATTTGACAACCCAAATGGCACCATTGTAAACTTGTAATGACCACGCCTTGTTCTGAAGGTAGTCTTGCTTATGTCTTCCTCTTTTATTCTCACTTGGTGATATCCATATCTGAGATCAATATTAGAAAATATCCTTGCACCCCTTAGCCGATCAAATAGATCATGTATCCTTGGAAAAGGATACTTGTTCTTCACGATTACCTTGTTCAACTATCTGAAATTGATTCAAAGTCTTAGTGTAACATCCTTATTCTTTACAAAAACATTTTTGTACCAAAAGATGACATGATTTGGAATATATACCCCTTCTCTAGAATCTCCTCAAGTTTCATTTGGAACTCCTTCAGTTCTGGTGTGCTCATCCTATAAGGAGTCTTGGATACAGGTGTCGATCCCGACATCATATTTATAGAGATGTAAATATCTCTTTTCGGAGGAAATCCTAGGATCTCTTTAAAGACATCCTCAAACTCTTTCAGTACTACATATTCTTCCACACTTGACACTTTTTCCATAGGTTCCTCTTCCATGTGCACTACAAATACTTGAAACCCTTTTCTATAACTTTTCTTCAACTGCAAAGATGAAACTTCTTTGATAGCACAACTATTGGAATTCCTTGAACTGATCTCAAATTTCCTTGCTCATCCAAGCAAGTAAATTCCTTATTGTAACAATCCAGTACAACATGGTGCTTGTCCAACCAATCCATACCAATGAGGCAATCATACAAGCCTAAAGGTATAATATTCAACTCAGCTCTAGAGCGCAGTCCATTCATCTCCATGGGACATGCCTTAACCATACCATTAGTTTTCCTCTTTGATCCTGTAGCTAAATACACCAACCAAGATTTTCCAAGCTTTCTTCTTAGAAAATGAAACCTTTCCACCATCTTAGGATCTAAATAACTATGACTAGCTCGTGAGTCAATTAAAATAGCAATGGGTTGGTAATTAATATTACCTTCCACCTCGATCATGTGCGACTAAAAATCATCTTTTTTGTTATCTAGCATGGCATAAATATTTAGAATGTTTCTACCCATTTCCTCCACTAACACAAATTTCTTTATACTTTGCGTAGTCCTCGCTTGATCACTCATTTGAGGGAAATCTCTACCCATATTATTTCTGCCACAACCCTAACACTGCATAGGTTATTGCCATATTTTTTTTCCTACCATTTCCGACATTTTTGGATCCTAGAGAGTCTTCTTTCCTTGTGCAATGTTTTTGAAAAATAGTGGATTAACTCCCTTCTTCCTTTGTTCCACCTTACTTTTCATCTTGTCTTCCCAAGCCTTTTGGAGAATTGATATTCCCCTTTTTTGTTCATAAAGACACTTAGGGATCCTTATGGTTTCTTCCAACGTATTATGGTCATCATATTGTATATTTTCACTAATAAATGAGGGTATCCCACTCAGATACCTCTAAATATTCACTTGTTCATCCTTGATAAAATGCACATATTTCAGTAGCTCTAAAAATATTCTTTCGTACTCATCTTTCGTCATGCTCCCCAGATTGAGTTCAAAGAACTCCTTCATTTTCGTATCATAGTAGCTCTTGGTTAAGTATTTATTTTGGAAATGCCTCTTGAAATCCCTTCAAGTCAATTTCTTATCATCAATATGTTGCACTTGCACATATTGATCCCACCACATCGATGCCTTTTCTTTTAACTAATAAATAACAATTCTCCCTTATGCCTACACGTAATAGTTATGCAGCTGAAAGTATTTCTCATACCCAAAAGCCAGGTCTTCATATATTCATCCTTCTTGTTCTCACCATCAAAGGTAGGAGGTTTGATATTGCTCATTTCACCTTGTAGCTCATCCACCCAGTCCTTCTCTTATGATTTCTGATAGGATATGGACTTGAAATACTGCACACTTTCCTGAAAAAAATGCTTACCAACACTTCTTTCTTCTCATCTTTTGCCATCATGAGACATGTAACTTCTTGATCTACTTGACTCTTTCTATTTAACCATTTTTTTTCTATTCTATCCAGGCTCTGCATCAATTTGACATTGAAGTCATATTGTTTCACCTTAGCTCTCATAATCCTTCTGTTATCAGCCTTATAGCTCTGGACATCTTTCTGCAATCCCTTTATGGTTTCTACCAAATTCATCTTCTCCACCTTGGATTTTGTACTATAAGAAGCTAAACCGACATACAGATCTCCAAATTCATCATGAATACTATAATTCCTCTACGCACATTCCATGATTTTAACCTTTTGCATTGAATCTATCCTAATCTGTTCACTGAAAGTTCTGCAAAATGTGCAGGCAATTAAGATTTGTTAGATGATTCCATGCAACAACTACATGAAAACTTTTCACCATCTTATCAAAATCCTTTCTTCATATTTATTGGATGATTTTAGCATCCCAAACTCTAGTTTGCACACCTTTACATCACTGTATTTGTGTGCAACACAACTCTATATCATGCAACATGGTTTTATGTGCAAACAAAACTCTACATTGCGCAACAAACCACTCTGATACATTTCTAGTCTTTAGCCCATACAATTCCATTGTTGAACAAACCACTCTGATACCATAATGTAACGTCCCCAACCACCCCAGGTTGGGCCACGTCGCACCAACTCAACTTTTGTAGCTTTGAAGCAACCAAACTGTAACAACCCAAAAATACCATTGAGCAATATTACTCTAAAGTTTCACTGCACATGTACTACTTTAAACACAACCTGCACAATATCTCTTGAAGTAATTTGCTCAACACAAGATTGAGCTGCGACACATAATTTATAACAATGAAAGAAACATTCTCCTTTCAATACAACCTTAAGCAGTGGAAGTAACTCAAATAACTAGATGCACCAATATGTTGATCACATTGTATAATTGTGTAGACATCCATCTAGGCATCATGCACCACTTCTAAATCCATTGTGTGTGGGGTCTATTTCCTTAAATGTACACACAAATTCTATCATCTTGATGCACATAGGCTACAACCCTGCAAACCCATCCAATCATTCCTCTTCCATGACGAATCATAACCAAAATCACAAGGTTAACTTAACTGGAAAGACTAAACACATTTTTCATATCCATGCAAACTAATAATACAAGCTATAATAACCATATTTACATTTGCAAGCAATGTTAAACAAAATCTAAACAAATACTTATATGCAACAACATACAAGAATTAAACCATGTTAAACATAGATAAACAAGCACACAATAAACAAGATAAGTACATTATGAACACTTATCTTTTATGAAAGTTACCAACTACGAAATTGACTCATACGTTCCTCCCAGCCATAGATGTTGTTTCTCATAATACTTCAACAATAGGTCACCCCCGAGTTCCGACTCAACTCCACCAGAGAAAAATATTTCTAGTAACACACTAAGGTATGAATTATAACATATTTTCTTAGTCCTAGATTTCCATTACTGCAACTATCCCACATTCCCTCATTCCCCATGCACCTGTCACACCCAACGAAGTGTGTCCATTCTCTTCTCAACATTCCTTCGACTGCCCCACTTCCCTTCCTAGGGTTACTAACAACAAGCTAGGTAGGAAGTCTTTGAGCTTTGCAACTAATGCTCAGTGCACCAGGAAATAATTCTGAGCAATACTCTTACCTGGAGAGTATGCTTCCAGGTTTGAAAACCACTCCACAATATCTTACCTGGAGAGTATGCTTCCAGGTTTGAAAACCACTCCACAATAACCAATCTCTCACCCATAGATAGTTCTCATGGTTTTTCAACCCACCTCCTTGACAATCAGATTCTGGTTACATCCCCACTAGTCCCTGCAAGATTCTATGGGTAGATAAGGTAATAATCATGTTTTGCATATAGTATGACCCCCTTCTTCTCACAAGATCCCACCACATGAATAATAATGCAGCCCCCCCCAAAAACTACACTAAGGCCAATAATATATATTGTGTGCCTTCCACTTGACACTTGTCACCTTCAAAAGTAGCTTCAAGAAACTTGGTGACCTAGTCCCTACTCTCGACAACTTAAGATAAAAAACATATCCACATTACATTTTTCAAAAATATTATTAAAATATTTCCCCCTTTTCGCTTTTTCGATGGAGTAGTCCCCCCATATCTTTTCATATGAGTCAGTCAATGTGCATCAATGCAATATTATATTAATATTCATGATTATATTTACATGGATAGGCGTAGTGTCCTATCTGAGTCCAGGTTCACCATCCCCATAATCACACAGGCTCTTCGACCTCCATACATATCCATTCATTATCGGGCACTAACCTAAGTGTGCGCAACATAGTGAAAAGTGCGCACTTACCTAGGCACGAAATCACACACAAAATGTGTGCATCCTAACTTTATAGAAGTTCTATGTGCACTTACTCAGATGCGAGGAACACCAAAACCAGGTGTCAATGGATCACCAACCTAAATGTACATTACATTTATACTTGGTTCCAATGGCTCACCATCCTATATGTATAATTACAAAGAGTATTGGACTAGGGACATTACAACCCCCGATATGGGGCTTAACTCACCAGGGAAAACAATTCCTAGTGACAAGCTAAGGTCTGATTCTCAATAGAATTACTCAGTCCAAGGTGCATGTTGCTGCAACTATTGCACATCCCCTCATTCCCCATGCACTTGTCACATCTAAGGAAGTGTGCTCCTTCTCTGCTCAATTGTCCTTTGACTACCCCACTTCCCTTCCAGGGTTACCAACAACAAGACAAATATGAATTCTTTGATCCTTGTGACTAATGCCTAGCGCACCAGAGACCAATTCCAAACATAAATCTCACCTGGAGAGTATGCTCACGGGCCTAAAATCCCACTTCTCAATGAACAGTCTCTCACCAGTGAGGCTACTCATGGAATTGAAAATCCATCTCTTCGACAATAAACTCTGATTACATCCCTGCAATGCCTGACAATCTTCTCTATGTAGATAAGGAAATAATCATATTTTCCATATATTCCGACCCCCTTCTTCTCACGAGAGCCTAAAACATGAATAATCATTCCCCTAAATAATAATAATGACCAAAATACTCTAAGGCCAACAATATATATGGCAATCCTTCAATTCGAATCTTCTCACCTTCAGAAGTAGCTTAATCCACTTGGTGACTTGATCCCAACCCTATAAACTTAGGATAAAATAATTATCTACATTACACTTTTCTGAAAATACTATACAATATTCCCTAAGACTTATGTATCACCCCCTTTTCCATTTTCCGGTGGAGTCAACCCCTATCTATTTTTGTCTGATTATGTCTTTGCACAACGATGTAATATTATATTAATAACTATGATTATATTTACATGGATAGGCGCATTGGCCTATTTGCATCCCATCTATGCACAGACTTCCCAGGTCATTGCTGCACACTTACCCAAGTGCCTGCAGCTCTGTGAATTGTGTACACTTTCTCAGGTGTGCACAACACTATGAAATGTGTGCACCCTATCTTTGATAACAATTCTCCATGGACTGCTCAGGTGCACACAACATAAAAAAATTAGTGCCAATGTCTCACCATCCTAAATGTACATTTACACTTACAATTGGTACCAATGGCTCACCGACCTATATGTACAATTACAAAGGGTTTGTATCAGGGACATTACAATTCTAGCTTTGATTGTTGCAAGGATTGGTAGAGGCTACAATTCCCTAAGGATTTTCACTGTCTTACCCTTGTTCCTTTGGCATGTGTCACATTCAAATACAAATGCAAACATGTCATCCTTTATGTCATGCCAAAGAATGAATTCTTAACCCATTAATATGTTTTTTAAAATCTAGAGTGACCCATGGTGGGAGAGGAATGCAATTCCTCTAACACCCAAGATTTTAAAGTAGAATTTTGCACCAAAAAATACACCCTTTATATCTTAATGTGTAATTGTTCCACGCATATTCTATTAGGGGGTTTGGATCCTCCTATAGTAGTTGGAGGATTTAAACTATCTTGGCATTATCCAACCACTCCTATAATACCTCTACAATCTAATATTCCATTGATAAGCATAAGGAAAATATGGACCTTCCTCCTAATTTTTTTAAAGACATGACATTAAATGCCATGTTCTCCTTGGCCTTGTTGTAGTCGATCTCATAATCATATATTAAAATATTGGTGACCCACTTTTGTTTCTCTAGTGAAGAAAAACATTGTTCCAAAAATTACTTCAATCTATGATGGTCTATCTTGATCTAAAAACATTTTCAATTAGGTAAGGGAACCATATATCTACAACATGAAGGGTGGACATCATTTATTTTTCATAGGAATTTTCCTAGGATTTTATCACACAATTTATTATTGGTGAGTGCAAAAGGGTGCCCACCTTGCATCAATATCACCCCAATACCTTTTCTAGAGGTTTTAGATTCAATAATGAAATCCTTAGTGAGGTTAGGAATTGCTAAGACTAGAGTAGTACACACAAATTCCTTTAAGGATTGAACGATATGCTCAATTGCATCATTCATACAAAGGAATTTGTTTTTAGGAAGGATGTTAATGGGGATTTAGTTCTACCACAATTATGTATAAATTTATTATAGTATATGTAATACCCTTGTTTTGAGTCCCTGGATTAATAATGTATTTTGTTTATTCATTAAAGGTCAGAGTTCATATAAAGTTGAAAAGGGTGGGGTGCCTAGAAATGTTATACTTTGAATATATTACAAAAACACATCACTCACTGGAAGATGGGAAAGGACAAAGATAGGGGGATATGATTCCATGAGATAGGGGGTCTAAAGGGGATAAATGTATTTATTATTATTTTAACTACCCATCTTGGATTTAGTGAGGAAAAATGGTTACATGAGTTTCTTGGGGAAGCCATGTGGTGTCTTATTGCATGTAAGAATATAAACCCCACTTTTGGGTTGTTTAGGGGATTTCCATTCATTGTTCCTCATTCATTTTGGTTCCTTATTCATTTTTTCTCTTGTTTTGGGCATGCGAAATGAATTATGGGAGGAAAAGAGTTGTTGCTTGTTAGCTGTAAGTAATTGTAAGTATAGAATAGGTGTTTTGTGCATGAGAATAATGGTCGTTAAGAGAGAACTGTCCAAAATTGAGAATACTTGGAGTTTCCAACATTGATATTTCCTTACCAGTAGAATTGGAGCCTTAGAAAAGAAGTGGAACAACCATAGGGACTACATTGCAGAGAAAGGGGTTAATTTCTTTGGGTTGTGTAGGTTGAAGGGGAAGATAGCTAGTAAAATAGGATTATTGTGTGGTTGGGAAAACTGAGAGAGATTAATAGTTGATTGTGTGTGTTAGAGTCAGCCTAGGACCTGTCCTTATGGATTCATATCCCTGGCTTGACAGTGACATACTACTGACATTTAGTGCAACAATGTTTATGGTTGGGTGGAAAGTCCGACATCTGTAGCCATTTGGAGAAGGTTTATTTCAAAAGATAAGTGCTCTCTATACTTTATGTAAAATTTAAACTTCGTTGTACATTTACTTATCTCTGTGATGTATTTATATTGTGGATTCTTGATGTTACTTCTATGCATGACATGTTGGTCATTTCTTTTATATTTTATCATGCTTCTTGATTATTGCATGTGTTGGTAAAATGTTTCTTGATTAATTAAAGATATGGTAACATAAATTCAAAATTTCCCAAGAAGGAAGAATTAGAGTTAATCGGGTCAATGGGTACATTAAATATTGGTAGTCATAGTTATTCTGTAGTGATGTGGCCTAGAATGGTGTTCTAGGTATGTCATATATTCATATCAGAGCATCGATTGCACTGCTTGAGCTGTATGGGTCGATTTGCAAGTCGTTTTTTGCAGAGGCCAAGTTGGAAGTAATGTTGAGGGGTTAATCATTGTGAAAATTGGTCATTAATAGAATTGAATTGGTCTAGGCAAGATTAGTTGCATAATTCCATGGTGGCCTTGATATAAATTTTGAAATAAGGCATTCTTGAAAATGTCGAAAATTATGAATTTTGGGAAATTTGGGGATTTTTTGTACATGACAGTAGTGGTGACATGGATGGCACATGTCAGGGGATAATGGTGGTTATGATGTGGACTACCATGGTGGTAGGCCCTGGTGGAGAGATGAATTTATACCATGAGTGGTATCGGTAATGTTTCACATGATGGAGGGAGAATTTTTGAAATGGATCTTGGTGATGCAAAACCTATCAGAATGCACCACGTAGCATGGGAAAAAATCACCATCACACCGTGGAGGATCGTTAACCCTTGAGCACTTTGGTGATGTGAAATCACCATGAACCATTGATCATTTTCTCATCTCGACTGTTAGATCTGGGGTGGGGAAAATTCATGCATTGGAGGTAAGGTGTAGAGATGGACCCCACTAGTCACATGGGACACTACACTAGTGCCATGTGGAAATCGGTAAGGGTGGGTTCATGTATTAATAATATTTTATTACTTATACATTGAAATGTAAAGGGAGGATGACAAGGTAGGTCATGTGGTTGGAGAGGGTGACATGGAATCCCCTTAGGGTTCCATGTGGATCCGAGGTGCCACATCAACAACCACGTCAATATATTTCCACATAGACAAAACTATCCCAGAGTTTAAAAAAAAAAACAAAGTCTGAAGTCATTTTATTATTATGGCCATAAATGGGGCATCTTAAGTTAGATTGATATGAAACTTCCAGGTTTTGTATGTAGTAAGGAGGGATACAAAAGTGTCATAGAGGGACAATTTCCATTTCTTCTTGGATTTGTAAAAAATTGTAAAATAGTGGTTTTTAAGGATCTAGGTCCAATTAATTGGAAGAGATTCAATTTAAGATGAAATTATGTAAGAGTCCATAAAGAATACATGGAAATAACCCATGAAGGAATTGAATAAATTCTAAGGGGTTTGGAAATGAGATGCTAAAATAGGCCAAAATCCACTATTCTAGGCCACATTTTGGGGATTTTGGGGATTTTCAGAGGAGGAAAAGTGATCACAGATCAAAAGACTAGAAAATTTTATCTACTCAACAATTTTCATACTCATCATGACAAACAACTTTGGTGTATTGAAAGTTTTCCAAAAGTGCACAGATTGAGAGATAAACAATTTTACTCAAAGTTTATCTCTCAATCTATCAACTTTTAGATTTTTGCTAAAAGTTCCAACTCTGATTTTTTTTTGTAAAAAGGACAAAGTTGCAAATTCCATATTGTTGTAGAATCTTACTAAGGAGACAAAAGGAGAATATGAAAGTTTTGTGTTTTCACTATCATGATTATTATTAGTGCCTGATACAAAAAATTTCTTAGTTCTTTATTTATTTTCTTCTGTAGTTGATAGAAGTTGGCCTTTCAGTAAAATTGCACCAATGGAGAAAGTGTATAAATGTGATGAAAGTGACTTTTTCAATAAGCCATAACTTTTATCTTAGATATTATATTGGGGCACAAGAATAGGCATTGAAAATATGATGCAGAGGAGAATAACTTAGAATTATTAGAATTTGTAGAATTATGATATTATTCTTCATGAATTGAGAGGAAGAAGAACCTATAGCACTAATTGAAAAAATTGTATATTATGTATAGTTCTAACAAAAAGGGTTTCTTGCACATTTTGCATAATTCAAGACCAAAATTTCATATTAGAGTCATGGAGGATGCACAGAGAGCCTATAGTCATGAGAAAAAAGCCAAAGGTCAATATATTAGTGTGGGTAATGATGAGACATAATCTAATGGACATAAGAGCATATTGGAACCAAAAGAGTTGGTGGAAACTATGAGAAGTATCATAATGTAAGTGTGGAGTTACAAAGATGACAATGAGAAGATGATGAGAGAACAAAATTAGTTAAATTCTAAGATGATGCAAATCCTAATCTAGTTGCAAGGGAAAGTGAAGAATGGATCAAGTTCAATACTTGAGGAAGAAGGTAGACATCATTAAAGAATATATAGCTACAAAAGACCCAATCACTCAAGAAGTGATTGTTGAACTCATAAACATCACTCACCTTCTTAGTCAACAAGGAATTTTTATGCATCTAAATATTCAAGGAGCAGTTAAGAAGTGTCTCATGTAAGACATGAAAGACGGAGATACGAGTTGGATAGTTTGCAAGGAGAGATTAGGAATATTAAGCCACTATCCTTTGATATTTAAAGAGAAAGGGAAGATGATGTTGAAGTCTAGTTTCTTGGAATTAGAAAGTATTTTTAGTTGCACAACTACTCATCTAACCTATAAGCAAAAATTTCCACATACCATTTGCATGGAAAATTTGTTATGTGGTGGGATCAGTTGAAGAAAGTTGAGCACATAAACGAGAGTAGGATTACTTGGAAGTGGTTCAAGAAATATTTTGGAAAGGAGTTTCTTTCAGAGCACTGTTATGACAATAATATGCAAGATTTATTTGAACTTTGGTTGGGGAGCATGACCATGGGAGAATATGAAAATAAGTTCTTGGGATTGTTGAAGGATGTGGGGTTTATCAAGGATGAAAAGGTGAAGACACATAGGTTTTTGAGTGTATTTCCATATTTCTAGAAATATAAAATTCAATATAATGATCTTAGAACTTTGACAAAGACCATTAGAAAGGATAAGTACACGTATGAGAAATGAAACGACATAGAACCTTTGTAGAAATATTGGAAGGATAAGAAGAAGGATAAATATGATCAGAGAAGGAAGGGATTCGAACCTCCTTTAAACATAATTAGTCCTAATATAAATCAATGATATCATCCTACGAAGAATGAATCCAATAGGGGAGACTCCATGGGAAAAATGGCAATACCACCAATCAAATTTTGGGGATGTAAAGAACATCACATGTACAAGGATTTCCCTTGAAGAAAAGAAAATATGAGGACATTTCACAACATCCAAAGGGATGCTACAGTAGAAGACATGGGAAGAAATATTCCAAGAATATATGCATCCTTAGAACATCAACAAGTAGGACGACAATCCCATATGATTGAGGTGGAAGTTAAGATCATTATTTAGTTTGTTTCTATTTTAATTGATTTAGGAGCAAGCTATAGTTACATTGATCCTAAAATAGTGGACAAATTTCATTTGGAGAAAAGTAATATTGAAAAATCAAGTTTTCTTTAGCTAGCCACTATAACCAAAAGGAGGATCAATTTGATTGTTAAAGGTTGTTCAATAAATCTGAATGGAGTGAATACTAGTAATGATCTAAATATCATACCATTAGGATTTTATGATATCTTAATTGGAATGGATTGGTTGGATAAGTATCATGTTGTATGGGATTGTCAGAACAAGACCTTTACATGTCTTGATGAAGAAGGAAAAAAGAGCATTGTGAAAGTAATTCCAATACCCATTTCTATAAGGGAGATTTCATCCTTACAACTGAAGATATGTTTCAGGAAAGGATGTCAATTGTATGTAGCCCATGTCGAGGAGGGAAAAAACACCAAAGGGACAAATCTTGAAGATTATTCAGTATTACAAGAGTTTGAGGATGTATTCCAAGAAATACCATGATTACCACCAAAGAGAGATATTTATTTATCTATTGATTTAGCACCAGGGACTTCCCCAATTTCAAAAACTCCTTATAGAATGAGTACACCCAAACTAAATGAATTATAAATTCACTAGGAAGAATTGTTGAAGAAAGGGTACATATGTCCAAGTGTTTCACCTTGGGGAGCACCAATACTCTTTGTTAAAAATAAGGATGGAACATTGAGGTTATGCATTGAATTTAGATAGTTAAATAAAGCCATTGTGAAGAACAAATACTCTCTACCCATAATTGATGGCCTCTTTGATTAGATAAGAGGATAGAATATATTTTTGAATATATAATTGAGATCATGATATTTCCAGGTGAGAATCAAGGAAGAAGACATCAGTAAGTCAGTAAAACAACTTTTAGAACTAGGTATGGACATTATGAATTTCGAGTGGTGCCATTAGGATTGAACAATGCACTAGGTGTCTTTATGTGCTTAATGAATGACATATTCATTTATTATTTGGATAATTTTTCCATTGTGTTCTTGGATGACATACTTATCTATTCCAAGTAAGAGGAAGAACATGAACATCAGTAAAGGTTTGTACTACAAGTTCTAAGGAAACATCAATTGTATTCCAATCTAAGCAAGTGTTATTTTTACCAAGATAAGATCCATTATTTGGGGCACATTATTTCAGAGGAAGGTATAATAGTAAACCCAAAGAATATTGAATCCATTAGAGGATGTTCAATACTAAGCAATGTTTCATATGCCAGGTCTTTCATGGGATTAACCGGATACTAAACAATATTTATCTAGCAGGTTTCTTAAGATTGGTCATCCCATCACTTCTTTACAAAAGAAGGGAATTAAATTTAAATGGAAAGCAGAGTGTGAATAAAATTTTAACTTGTTGAAAGAGTTACTAGTGTACCTATTTTAAAGATTGTTGACCCAAATGAAAATTTTGTAAAGATTGTTGACCCAAATGAGAATTTTGTAGTATGTACATATGCATGCAGAGAAGGACTTAGTTGAGTTCTCACTCAAAATGGACATGTCATTAGTTATGAGTCCATAAATCTTACAGAACATGCAATAAATTATGCCACACATGGTTTGGAGTTTGTTTCCATAGTTCACACATTGAATATGTGGAGGCATTATTTAATGGGGAAGAAATTTGAATTAACACATTGAATATGTGGAGGCATTATTTAATGGGGAAGAAATTTGAATTAATGACACACCATAGTGGTTTAAATATCTTTTTAAGAAACCAACTTTGAATTCCAAGTAGACAAGATGGATGGAATTTTTAAGTGGGTATGACTTTGACATCAAGAATATCAAAGGAAAAGAAAATAAACTTGTTGATGCACTCAAAAAAATACAACATATCATGCATGATACAACCATTAGTATGCATAGTTCATATTTAAAGAGTATAATTTTAAACATTTTTGTTACAAACCAACATTATTTATAGGTAAAAGAGAGCTTACAACAGGAAGATGTACAACAAAACTTTAAAGGATATGAGATGAAGGAATATGGAGTACTTATGCATAATTTTTTTTTTTTTTATGTTCCTAGTTCTGGACAACTTAGGAATTTT
>CBVK0102517832.1:0-13072 GCA_900067695.1 Picea abies | reverse complement strand
GCATTTTGTGTGGAGCTTTCTTGTTTCTAATTTGTGGGTTGTGGAGAGGGAAAGCAAAGGGAAATTTGCAGGCAAGGGTTCTTCAATCAACAAAGTGACAGAGCAAGGGCGCAAGGGTCTTCAGGAACAATCAAGGAAGAAAGGGGCACACATCCCAAGGAACCATTGCAGAGCTTGTGTTGAGATTGCAGAGTATTAGGTTCCTTTGTATTTATCTTTCTTGTTGTATTACATGATTGAAGAACACTATATATATACATTAATCTCAAACTGGTTTTCCCTGGGGGGTTTTATCCAAGGTCATGTTGACCAAAAATACTTGTGTTCATTTCATGTATGTTAGAGTTTAAAACAACATTATTTCAGCACTAGTAGATCTCTAGGTGTTTTATATAGCTTATGGTATGAATGTGCTAACATTTGGTGACAAAACTACATGCTAGAACACCCATTTGGCCTATGTAACCGTAACAAATCAGCGAAGAAGTTACTGAACAATTTGTTGTCTTAAAAAAACAACAAACCATTGTTAGATAGTTGAAACTTAGATCCAACTTGAGGTCAAAGACAGACCTAGTTGGCAGCTTGATAGGACATGGAAAATCTTTAGTGGTTGCCCAAGTTCCTTGGTAATGATGTGATGACTACTGAGGAACATATGAGTAATTTTTGGGCTTTCTTTCAACTTAATCCCGTGAGTGATGACGCTGAAGACTTAGTAATGAAACTTTTCTCGGCCACTCTTACCAATTCTTCTAGGAGATGGTATGAAAGTCTCCCTGATAAGAGCATCAAGACTATGGACCAACTCAAAGAAACCTTTCTTAAGAGGTGGAGTACCAAAGAGGATCCAAGCATGTTTTTGACTCAACTTATCGAAATCAAGAAATTAGAAAATGAAACTATTAGAGAATTTAATGCCAAGTTTGAAAATTTGCTTCAACAAATCCCTAAAATCCATCACCCTGGGGGAGATTATTTTCTCTTCCTCTACATCAAATCTTTCCAGGGAGATTTTGGATACTTGCTCAAAGAAAAGGGTCCAAAGACAAACCATGAAGCCAAATAAATGGCTACAAAAATTGAGACTAATCTTTCATCATGCAGGGTATAACCTTTCTATACCCCGAGAGCTAGTGTCAATTCCAAACCAAGGATTCTACACAATTATTATCCCATTTAAGATACTAGAGCTCCATGGGCACAACTTGAAGAGTCTATAAATGACCTTGTCAAGAACCAAATGTTGATGATGAACAAAATTACTAATCTAGAGAGGGTGCAACAAGAAGTCCCCAAGCCTCCTTTTAGGGGACATCCTCAAAACCCTAGTCAAGTGTGGAGATCTAGGCCTTCAAACGAACAAAGGGTTCCAAATACTCTAGATCCTTCAAATGTTATAAGTGAGGAGGAGACTCCTTGGTGCTTGAATTGTAGAGAATCACATTGGGAATATGAATGCCCAAGGAATAATAGGGAACACAATCAAATGAATCCCTTTGATTCCATAAAAAATATATTTACTATGTCTCCTCAATTATGCCTCATTATCACACCTGAACAACTTGAGGAAAGCAAAAGGGAAGCAACTAAGAAGAATAGGATGGAAGATATAAACTTCCTGGATGAGGAGTCAAGGGAGAGACTTAGGAAGAATGAATTAAAAGTGTACACAAGACAAAGAAATGCACCACAAGCTCCTCCTAGTGACCCTAAGCTCCCTCAACAAGGACTTCCTCCTCCACCAAAAAGTAGATCTCCTCCTAGTCCCACTTTTCCAAAGACCAATGACTTAGAATTGAATATCGACATAGACAGTGTCTTGGCAAAGATCAACGTACATGTACCTCTGAAAGAGATCATTAAGATTCACTCGATGAAAAACAAGGTTGAAAAATTATGCAAGGTACAAGGTGAACCTGTGGACCCTCCTATAATGTTGCAAGATTATCATTTTAGACTGCAATATGATGAATACCCACCATTCTTCATGTCATTGTAGGTAAATAATAAGATCTTCAATAACTGTATGCTTGAATTCGGTGCAGGTGTAAATATCATGTCCTTAAAGGTGATGAGGCAGTTGGGTTTGAAGACCACAAGGCCTTACAAGAATGTATGTGGGATTGAATTGAGGGTCATTCCCGCTCATGGTGTAGTAGATAATGTGAAGGTATGCCTTACTCAATATCCCGAGAGAGTTATCCCGATGGGAATTGTGGTTGTAGATGTTCCCGATGTATGGATAATTTCCTTTTCTGGGAAGTTTGCTGCAATGTTGGGTGGCACATTACAAATGGATTTGACTATCTTGATATACCTATGGATGATGGTACTTATGCCCACCTACCCAACATGACCATGACAAAGAATCATGTTGAAGAGATTGACCTTGTCTCAGAGACGGAGGAACCCCCTGAAGTAGTCAAGGAATCTCTTCTGTATTTTTGCCCAGATGACTTGCCCTTCGCCAAAGAAGAATATTTCGATGCTATAGACTGGCCTAAGAAGAAATATTACCAACAAAAACTAAACAAGTTCAAAGATAAGGAAAGTGGCTCTGTCAAAATATTGAAGAAAGATGATAAGGACTTACTAATTAGACCAAGCCAAGATGATGTTCTCATGACATAATCCCACCCCCTGCCTCAAGGCAATATACCAGGGTAATGAAAGAGATAGTTGACTTTAAGGGAGGAGATTATAAACAAGGAGATTTGGTTCCAGAGTGGGATACAAGGAAGTGCCAGCCCAACACACGAAAGGAGTTTGAGAATTTTTGTATGGTTCCCTACAAGATTGTAAAGAAGTATATCAATGATTCCTACTACCTATCCACGTTACAGGGGATAAGATGTCCACTACCAATTAGTGGGTCCCTTCTCAAGCCCCATTATCAGGAAGAGACTTGACTTCTTGAGGTATCATAGATTAAGGTAGGTAGGTTAGGGTAGGCATTTGCATCCTACATTATGTTATATTTTTTGGTAGCTCGAACATGTACTTCTGCATTAGCAGTGCCTAGCATGCAGAGGTATCTGAGAAACACTCTTTAAAGTGGATTTTATGTAATGACTAAAGTGAATTTTGTAAGGTTGAGTGACTTAAGTGATTTAATTCATATCAATGGAATATTAATTCGTGACCGTTATATCATGAGATCCAAGATATAATCTTTTCCATTAAGAACTAGGGCTAGGGTTTTAGTCATTAGGGGATTATAAAAGTATATCTAAGGAGAGTGAGAGGCACACAATGAGTGCATAGAAGCAAGAGGGAGTCTTTCTCATGTACTTGTGTCTTAGTGGGAAGGGTTGAGGAAGTGTGAAAGGGGAATCTAGGGATATAGCCGCCAGGTGGGATAGGATATCAACTGCAACATTGTATTCCTATGATGGGCCATTATCCAAAGAGAGGAGCCCAAGATTTTATCTAATAAAATCAAAATCAGAATTGGTTTTCCTGCAAGGGTTTTTCCAAGGGTGTTTACTCGAATCTCGTGTGCAATGTGATGTTTGGTTTCTGATTTTGCTTCCGCTATTTATCATTGAGTAATATAGTTGTGCTTTAATTCAATAAACTTGTTTTGTTTAGAATTAATTGTTAGAAAAATAAGATCACAGAGAAATAAAATAAAAAACAAATGCGTAAATAAAACACAGAAGATACACAATACAATAGAGACACAGATATACGTGGTTCACACAATGTGGGCTACGTCCACCAGAGAAATTGTCAGGTCCTTCCTTTATTATTATCCAGCAAATGAAGGGATACAATGTACAACACACCCACTATAACTTCCTCTTCTTTTTCTCACAATGTCCTCACTCAAAATACAATATATGCAATGATACATAGCTGCAATACATTTCCCTCATAAAAGAGGAATTCCTTCTAGGGTAAAAAACCCTAACATAACTTATACCGCTAGATCTGCGACCTTATAATGATTGGTAAAAAATTACTATGAAATTACAATATACATTTACAAGGAAAATTTTTCTTCGGGGAACATTGTCTTCTGAACCTGTGCCAGGGGCCTGCTTTCCCCGGGACCCCCCAGCAGGGAGGATAGCCCCCCCTACACTCCCCCGCGTGGAGGGTTGTATAGTCTTCCAGGGTGTAAAGTCTTCATGGGGTATAAACACGGTTGAAAACAAAGACCTCTGAATCAGGAAGATAATCAGGCTCCACAACCATCAATCTCCCACTTGGAGACTGATCTCAACAACTTCACTGATGTTGTATTTGTTGGACTATGATCCTTCTTAGACATGAAAAATTTCTCATCTTCACCTTCATTCTTGAAGACCAACTGAAACTAAGCAAGAACTTAGTTTCTCCCTGGTTACACCTTATAATGAACGGTCCAGATTTACTATGAAATTGCAATATACATTTACAAGGCAATTTTTCCTTCGGGGGCCCACTTGCCCCTAGACCCCGCAAGGGGGGAAAGTCCCCACCTGAAACTCCTCCGTGTGGAGGGGTGTAAGTCTTCATGGGGTATAAACATGGCTGAAAAACAAAAACCTTTGAATCAGGAAGATAATCAGGCTCCACAACCAACGCTCAACTGTGTTGTGGAAGAAAAAATTGGCAATCCAATAAAAAAACTTCATAATGGAGTATGTGGTAGACATTTTTCATGGAGAGTCATTGCTTGTAAAATATTAAGAAGTGGTTTTTACTGGCCATCCCTATTTTCTCAAATAAACAAGAAAGTAAGGGCTTGCGTTGAATGTCATTTATTTTCTGGTAAACAAAAATTCCCCACCCTTCCTTTAAAATAATAAGAGTTCATGTTATGTTTTAGAAATGGGGACTAGATTTCAATGGAGAGATACACACACCCTCTAGTGGTCAATGCAAATGGATCTTTATAGCTATTGATTATTTCACTAAGTGGGTGGAATCAATTCCAAGAAAGAAAACAACATATTCAATAGTAATTAAATTTCTTAAGGAGAATATTTTATCCAGATTCGGTTGCCCAAAAAAATTGATTACTGATAATTCAAAATCTTTCTCATATTTTGCCATGATTAATTTTTTTCAAACTTTCAATATCATCATTGGTCATTCAATTTCCTATTACCCTTAGGGTAATGGGTTAACTGAGTCTTCAAATAACAATTTGATTAAAATCATTATATGGACATTATCAAATAAAAAGAGAAATCGAGATTCCCAATTAAAATATGCATTGTGGGAAGATATAATCAGTACTAAAATATCAATCAATGCATCTCCATTTCAACTAGTTTACAATACTGATGTCATACTACCTATTCATCTAGGGATATCGGTAATGAAAATTCTGCAAGAATTATACTAAGAACCTAATGATATGCAACACAAAATCAATCAATTCCATGTTCAACTACAGAGAGAACGAGTTGATGATAAATTTCAAGATTATAAAGAGAGCATGAAAAATATTTTCGATAAGAAGGTCAAAGAAAAAATGTTTCTTTTACATGTTCTTGTCCTTAAATGGAATAAGAGAAGGAAAGAACCGGGTAAGCACAACAAATTTGACAATCTTTAAATTGATGATTTTAAATTGAATCAACTAAGGGTGAAAATACTTTCACTTTGTAGAATTTACAAGGAGAACATTTGGGAACACTAATAAATGGTTGTTTCCTAAAACATTTCCTTGTTTATTAATTATTCGCATTTCACTGATTTTGAACATATTTTAATTCTAGACTCTTTCTATTTTCATTGGGTTTTATTTTTTTTGAGTTTGCAAAGATTCTACTCATAGGATATATCTATTTGAAATTATTAACTAAGATAGTTTGCAAATATCTTTATTTCAAAGGAAAAATTTTGAAATAGAATTTCATATTTCCCCTATAATTACATTACTTTACTCAATATTTTTAGAAATTTATTTTGATTTTTAAATGAATATTTGAAATAAAAATTTTCACTATTACTTTACTCAATATTTTCATAAATTTATTTTGCTTTTTAAATGAATATTTGAAATAAAAAATTTCACTTTGTTTAAAAAAAAATCAAAGAAACTCATGTACCTAAAAAATATATTATTATCATGTTATCCAAAAAAAATAGTAAAACATGTCTTTGGAGTAGAGCATAATAGGGACTCTATTTTTAATCATTGTAGGACTTCTTTTACATACAAGATCAATGATTGATTCCCCATGATATGTTAAAAATTCGACTTGGATTTTTAATGTGTGTACACATATGTACACACACTCACATATAGATATATATCCATTGTAGCTATGGACGCTCGTTGGCAGTGGACCTAGGCTTGTGGTATTGGGATGTCTCCACTTGAGGCTATGGATGCTTGTGGTTAGTAGTGGAGAAACATCAAAAAAATTCTTTTTGATTAAACGTATCAAAAAATATAAAACCCCAATATTCATTTAAATTGCTCCAATGAAATTTTTTTATAATTTGGGATAAATCCTAAATAAGGTCATGAGTGTTTCTTTATCTCTTACAAAATTAAATGTTTCTTTTATAGCAAATTCTTCTTTTAAATATAATTAAATTTTATTTTTCCAAACTTAGTACAGTATAAAACCTTCATAGTGGAGAAATATTAAATTATGAATTAGCGCCAATACATTGAAAATTGAAAAGCAAAATATTTTCCTCACAAATGTATCAAATAGATATTCCTTGTAAATATTTCTTTAGCACACAAAGTACAGGTATTGGTTAAATAGAAAGAAACACCATGTTTTGCATAAATCAGTTGTATTATAATCAAGTCATACAAAGTATAAGGTCGAGGATTGGATACATCAAAATAACAAAAAGTGTTGATCACTTCCTTAAATCACATTCAATACATCAACGTAGTAAACTATCTGATCAAAAGAATTCTTAAACACCACTGGAATCTTCATCATCATTGATATATATAATATGTCCAGAGGTAGACGAACTAGCACTGTCCACAACATCATTTTGTTTTTCCTGACATTTGGGACAGTTCAGAACATGAAAATGGTTTCCTTGATGAGTATTTTATAGAATTTTTCATGTAAGTGTAATGACGAACTTAGTCATTTCACAGATCTCTGAACTAATAATTGATATTTTTCATAAAGTTTATGTCGAAAAAAATTCACTTTGGTTGATGGTTGTGTCAATCATATTTATTATTTCATCATCGACTTTGGATTACAGTTGTATATTTATTATCTCATCATTGACTATGGATGAAAATTGTATTTGGATTGAGATCATGGTTTGTAATCATTGAACGTGTTTCTAGCATGAGCTACACATGTTCTTGTATGTTGACTCAATTGCCCAATGTTGAGGCACTAATATTCAATTATTGATGCCTCACAGGGAATTATCATCCCCAATAGGAGACATATATTCTAACTATACATTCGGTTCTTATCCATTGTGCTTTTAAAAGCCTTAATCCTCTCTTCAATTTTGATTGCATTTCAAAATAGATCTAGTTGAAGATTCAATGAAGAAGAGCTTAAAATTAAAGCTCTCAAGAACCAAGAGCATCATCAAAGGGAATAAAATACATGAGTGTGGGCATAAAATAAGAATTTCCTAATCTAATTGATGCCTATATCTTACAACGAAAAATAAAAGGGGATTAATGGTTGAATCATTTCACGAGAGTTGGAAGTGTGAACAAAAATGCAGAATTATATAACATTTAAGGTATATAATTTTGCTTGTGAATGGTGTCGGGGCTAAATGTTCCTCCAAAAAAACACTTATTAAACTCTCGATACCACTTATGGTATTGTGTCATATCACTTCTCTCCAATGTGTTTGGGTGGTTGGAAATATTTATTATGTTGGTGCACGATATTAATTAAGCAAATAGGAAGACAAAAGGTGTATTTTGAAGCAAGGTTTTAATTATTTTATCAAATGCACATAATCATCAAACATAAACTACAATAGCTCCTAGGAAAAAAATAAAGGAAACTTAACATCTTAGTTCAAAAAACCCTTCTTTAAAATACCTCAGTGATAAAGACATGGAAAAAAATAAAGGAAACTCAACATCCTAGTTCAAAAAAACCTTCTTTAAAACACCTCAGTGATAAAGACATGGACGTTATAGAAATAATTTTAGCCAATGAAACCTTTGGGGAGCTTCAAACTCAAGCTCTATTATGTTTCAAGGATAATCCAGAAGAATTTCAAGTTTGGGCATGTGGTCTTGTGCAAGCCATTGTGCCTGCAACTTTTCATTTTCCTAAACTTATTAAAATGTGTTTTGAATTCAATGACCTTGACCATAAGGTTGTGAAACATAAGAGTAGTCAGCATGAACATTTCTTTGTTACACGGAGTGCCATATCTGAATTTTATTGTTACTAGAAAATCAAGAAAGGATTGATGAGGATGAACTAGAAAATCATTTTAATTCATTATCAGTGGAACAGAAGATAAATTTTCTCACAACATTACGAGCGGGTGCAAGTATGCCATATTTATTTTTTTCTTAAAATTCCTTTGTATTTAAAGATTCATTAAGGGAAATATTATCTATGATATGCATAATATCGGGGTATGAAAATGACAGTTTTGCTAATGAAACTATTTTAGATTTTATCCATAAAATAATACAATCAACCAAATTTAATTATGCTAGATTTATATCTAATATGATCCATGACCAACCAGTTCATTTTGAAAAAATGAAGTATATCTTCTTCTTTAACACCAATCAACATACTTTCTAGAGTTGATGGTAAGAAAGGAAGATCAATAGGGAAGATCACATTTTTTGAATGGAATCAAGTTGTAAGAGATCATGGTCAACATAATGGTTTCAAGGCCTTTGTTGATGATTTCAAGTCTATCTTATATACCTTTGTTTCCAATTAAATTACACCTACGATACCCTCTGAATGCAAATGTTATTTTCATATTAATCCACGATTGAAATTTCGAGATTGGTCATTTCCAAAGATTATACAGTTTTGAAAATTTGTGGGTCTAAGTTGAAGACTTACAAGCTTATTGTTTACTTAAATCCAAGGATTTTTTCCTTAGAGTATATTAGGAAAATATCTAATGCAGATAATGTTCAATTTGTTTCAAAGAACTAGAAACCTTCTTTCATGCAGCCAACCGAAATAATGTCTTTAATAGTTAAAACTAGAACCACTTTTACTATTGTTGAAAATATGATGAATCATTTCCAGTTTGAGGAAGATTTATTTTGTAAATATGATCCCTATCAAATTATTTTTGACCTAAATATTGTAGTTGGTTTGGTAGCATATAATCATCATTTAGATGCAGAAAACGAAAAGTTGGAAAAAAAGAATCTTGGGTAGAAGTGAAACAAATCTTGCACAAGAAACACATGACATCAGCAAAAGGAGGAAGTAACATGGATGTAGATATTACAATGACAACTCCTTAGAAATAAGACATACAAAGGAACATGTCTGATGATTCTATGGAGGAAGATACACTAGAACAAACCCTTACTAAAAAAATGAATGGGTCATGAAGTTGAAAAAGAAATAAGTAAATTGAAGCAAGTTGAAAAATTTGTCTTTGAAAAATATGTGGTACCAATTATCCACCTTCCAAAATTCATTGATTCCCGAGGTACAACAAAATTCGTATGTGGTGAAGCTTCAAAGGAAATCATAGTTGCTAAGAAGGAGTTGGATGTTTTTGCAGAGATGGATTTGAGCAAGAAATGTGTCAAACAAACCAAAGAGAGTTTGTATTCCCAGATTACTCTTGAAGGATCTACTTCCTCGAGATTGTTTTCTTCTATTGATTGTGACAAAGACACTCTAAAAAAGGCTATTTTTCAACCAAAGTTTGAATAACCAAAAAATAATCTCAATCCTAATGAGTATGAGACCATTAATTTTACCATTGATCTTAACAGTTTGCCACCTAAAGACAAAATTGAATGGCATAAACAAATAGGAAACATAGTGGCCAAAGATTTGATACAAGCATATGTTAATGTCGAACAACTTAATATGCAATTGGGAAAACTTGAGAACTAGTTACAGATTGAGAAGGCAACTAACAAGGCTCATCTAATTTTAATTAATGATCTGGAGTAGAAGTTAATTTCTTTAGGAACCATAACAAAGCATAAATCTAGTATATCCTTGATGATTAAAGAGAAGGATAAGGAAATTTAGAATATTGGGGAAAAGTTCAACTTTCTTGTCATTGTACATAGTTGGACTAAAGAGATAGTGGATCTGGCGAAAGAAAAGAACAAAATGAAAGATCAAATTAGGGTTCTTAAAGAACAAAATGTAAAACTTGGAGCAGTTATTGATAGAATTAATGAAGAAAAGGAAGTTTCTTTATCAGTCAAATTAGATAAAAATGTGATCATTGCAGATGTTGAGAAGATTCCAATAGAATCATATCGAGGGAATATCATACATCTCAAAATGGATCTATCAACAGTTCGAGAACAACTACAAAATATAGAAGGTGTTTATCAATGGTAAGTTTCAAAAATGATTGATTTGCAAACACACGAAGACAAAAGAAATGCATTGTTAGAAATTATTTATGTTGATATAGCTCAAAAGGATAAGGAAATAGCAGAGTTTTGTCAAAACATTATATAATTTGAAGAATTGAAACAGATTTTTAATAATAATAAAAAAATATGCAAGAAAGTATGTGGTGGGAGAAAAATATGGTATATGGAACCAAATAAAATTAGTCATACAATATATGCGAAGTCATTTTAATGTTATCTAGGAAATAAAGAATCTAGAGAGAAATATGAGCATAAAGGTGAAAAGAGCTTGGGAACAATTAGGAGACAAATTTCAAATTGCCAATGAAGTCATCAAATTCCTTAATAATGGGACTAGTGAAGATCTAGAGACCTTGGAAATCAGGGACGAAAATGATTTTATTAAGGATCTTAGAGACCTTGGAAATTAGGGACGGAAATGATTTTATTATGGATCTTAGTATACTAAATGTCAAACATAGATTTATAACATCAACTCGGAATAAATGTCAAGCAATGCTACAATTTGGTCATCATTTTAGGCCTATATTTTCTAAAGCATTTGAGCTCAGGCTTCCTATTCCATGGAATGAACAAAGATGGTTTTACCCCGCTGACAAATATGAAGGTAATGATTGGTATAGAACATAAAGGTTAAGAAATAAGACTCCTTTATTAAATCCTACCTCTGCATTAGTTCACATGACAACATCAATTTCTATGTTAGCATCAGCATCAGTGTCCACATCAACATCATTTACAACTTCCATGCCAGTAGGGACAAACAAGCAAAGAAAGAAGAAAGATACATAAATTAGCCAGACAAAGATAGCCCAAGGCAATTTTTCTAATTATAGAAACTGTTATCTCATAAAGGAAACAGAAATGGTCAAAGAAAATGTTTCCTTCATAGGATGCCCTGGCCTCGTTCTTCTCAATAGAACATTCTGAGGAATAAAATGTACCCAAACCTTTTCAAATGACATGTTTGTTGCATCTTATCCCTTGATGTTATTTTTACAAGGCATAAGAATACACATCTTGATAAACATGTCAATTATCACAAATGTATAGTCTTGTCCCTTGATCTTGGAAAACCACCCATGAAATCCATGGAGATGCTCTCTTAGGGTCTAGTAGTTACGGGTAGGGGATGGTATAAACTTTTCTATATGTTACTAGGCTTGTTGTTATAAAAAAGTATTCATCATCTAATAAATCAAGCTACATCGTATTACATTATAGGCCAATACAAATACCTTTGTAAGTTGGCAATTGTCTTCCCAACACCAAAATGCACTACAACTTTAGAGGTTTGGGCCTCTTTGATAAGTTCTAACCATTCACCTTTACAAAAATGGAGCTTGTCTATCTTGTAGAACAACCCATATTGGAGGTCATAGTTAGTATTATTGTCACCTTATTTTACGTGAACTTGGTATTGCAGTAGTTGAAACACCTATTTAAAGTTCTTATTTTTTATGTATGCCTCTTTGTATCCATAATGGGTGAAAGGATCCATGTGCACAAGAGTTTCCAAAGTTGTGATATTGGATGTGGGTGGCCTTGAAAGAATTACATGCCAACTTATTGGTGTTTCCCTTTTGTATTTGATGATTAGATGAAATTACTATAAATACCCCATCCACTTGTAGTTTTTGGTTTCCTGAGGCTTACTCTAGGATTTCAAACATTACAATGGCTAGTGATTAGTGGGAATAATGGTCTCCTTTCCCATCATATAGTGCTTCCATTTCTTAAAAACTTAAACCAAAGCACAGAGTTCCTTTTTATATGTAGGGAAGTTCAAGACTCCACCATGAAACATTTCAAAATTATAAAATATTGGCTTACCTCCTTGATTTAATAACACTATGTTGGTTTCTTTCCCTTTTATCTATCTACTCTTATTGGTCTTGAGGGATTCTGATTATGATTCTCATTGACCATTAAAGATTGACCCCAGTTCATAACTAAGAAGCTTCCCAACAAAATCCCTTAAAGAATATCGGCCCCTCCGGTAATCCAAAAGGAAACACAGTACATGGAGTTCACTGCGCAGTCTCACCTGAGATAGCTCTATGGGTGGCTGAAATACTCAAGTGATTGCAACCTGGGATTGAGCGAGATCTGTGCTTGTGCGTCGTACCCTTTATTCAGTCCATTTAACCTCTAGTTGTAATATTCATTCTATGCATGCATGTAAAATAACAGATCTACTTTAATTACTTCATTCATTCAACATTTATCAACTAATTGGAACCAAAGACAAATTCATTCAGTCGCATAACACAGTTTTACCATGGTTCACCCCCTCCTGGGCTATGTCCACAAAGATTTGGCTCTTAGAATTTTATTATATTTTAGAAAGGTATCACGCCACATGTGGTTACAGTCTTAGTCCCTCCTCTTTCCCATAGGCTCCTCGATCCCTGCGAGGCTGACTAGATCGCACCAGGCTCCTCAGCCTGCAATCTAACCCTCAGGATCGAATCGCTCATGCCTTCTCTAGCTCACCAGCTTAATGACTTATATAGTCCTTACAATTCCCTTCCTCTTTGTCCCTCT
>CBVK0102517831.1:0-11640 GCA_900067695.1 Picea abies | reverse complement strand
GTCCCCCTTCTGGTACATCCATGTCCATGCCCACTGGTGTTGTCTGTTGGTTTTCTTCCTCAATAAGTGTGGGGCTTCCTGGTGTCATGTCGAGGGACGGGATTCCATCCACATTGATGACTTCTAGAGGATGATGTGGTTGGTGTTTACTTCCTTGTGCTTGCGATGAGGATTTGGAGTTGCTTCGGGGTCGTCGAGCAGTTTGTTTCGGTTCTCCCTATTTGGGTAGTGCCATGGTATTAAAGTTGTTGTCTGTCGAACGTAGTGGCCTCTGTAAACTTTGAAAACTTTGCTCTTAGCTCTGTATCCTCTATTGCTCTCTGTTTTTCTTAATTCTTCATAACCACCCCAATCTCATGTATTCACTTATATAGGAATCGTGTGAAGCTTATCGGAGACGTTACCCATTTTGTGTTTTAATTGAACCAGCGCTTCCCACGTACTTGCTATTAAATTCCCTTGTCATCGCCAGTTGGCGTGATGAATGTGGCATCCCGTCAGTCATTTTTATCCTTTAATTTTGATAGTCATCGTCCTATGGCGGTTATTTGTCATATCTTGCCTTCTCGTTGTTTCCGACTTTGTAGTGACCATTGGCCTTTTTCTCCGTTGTGGTGGAATTCCCGAGTGTGTGCGCTCATTCTCTTCTTAGTGCCCTATTCCTCATCTTTTCGGTGGGGTATCTCCTCTGTTTTTTTTTTTTTTTTAAGTGACAAGATGTTGAATGTCCCTATACAGCTCCCTATACAGCTTCAGTCGACTCCCATTGATCATCCCTCTGAGTTATGTTTCTCCTAAATCCTTCAACTATACAACTCCCCCATCTGTGACAGTCTTTACTTTGTATGGTCCTAACCAATGCATTATGAGTTTTCCTGGGTGTTGAAGGGATTTGTTGTCATGCACCAAGACCAAGCCTCCTTCCTTAAAATTATTTCGCTTGATATGTCTATCATGCCAAGATTTGTCCCTTGCTTTATGTACTTCTTAGTGGAACCCTGCTAGAATCCTATCTTCTTCCATTATCATCAGTTGATTTAGCCTTTTCTATACTACGCCTCGTTCTATCATGTTTGTAAATGTTGCTATGCGCAGACTAGGAACCAAAAATTCTAATGGCACCACATCTTCTTGTCCATACACCAATATGAATGGTGTTTGTCCTGTCCATTTCTTGCATGTGGTCCTGTATGCCCATAATATTGTTGGTACCTTCAAGTCCCAATCATCCCTATTTACGTTGTAGATCTTCGTTAGTGCATTTTCAAAGAATTTTTTAAAGGCTTCCATTGTTCCATTTGCTTGAGGACGATATGGTGTACTCTTTTTATGATGAACTTCAAATTCCTCAGTCATAGCCTTAATAGTATTGTTAATGAAGTGAGTTCCTTGGTCACTCATCAAAATCCTCGGGAAACCAAATTTAGTAATCACTTTCTGAAACAGGGAGTGTGTTGTTGTCTTTGCGTTGCAATCTTTTACTGGTGCTGCTTCCGCCCATCTTGTCAGGTATTCCGTCGTAGTGATAACGTACCTCGCTCCTGACCTTTTTTTTGGTGGGTTAATTGGTCCCACAAAATCTATTTCCATTTGTCAAATACCTGCAAATTTACTTGTGGTCGTAGGGGAATCTTGTACCTTCTATTTGGTTTACCAGCCCTCTAGCATACATCACATTTCTGGCAGTAGACCTTTAAGTCTCTGTGAATAGTCAACCACCATAATCTTGCGTGCAATAACTTCTACGTGGTAGCTTTTCCTGCATAATTTCCTCCTCCTATTCCCTCATGGTATTCTACTAAGATCCTTGGTCTTTTGTGTTCTAGCACACATCTTCTCAAGATGATATTTGCACCCATTTTATATAAGTGTCCTTTAATTAGCTGGTGATCTGCAGCCTTGACTACCAGATTTTTCTTCTGCACGGTGTTGTATTTATGTGGCGTAGTCCATGTACTCAAGTACTAGATGATGTCTGTGAAGTATTCATCGGCTATCTGGACTGAAAATTGTTGTGCATCGGGAAAATTTTCCTCTAAATTCATGAGTTCTTCTCCGTTAGTAATCCGCGACAGATGATCAGGTCCTTTGTTCAACTTTCCCGGTTTGACTATCACTTCAAAGTCAAATTCTTGAAACAACACCATTTACAAATCCTCCCCCCCAACATTGGCTTGTTGACAAGGTATTTAAGCATTGAATGGTCTGTCAACATCTTGAAATGTTTCCCCAAAAAATAATGTTTAAATTTATGGAGCACGTAGACCATAGCTAGGCCTTCCCTCTCTATAGTGTTGCAGTTCTGCTTCGATTCTGACAGCTTTCTGCTAGCAAATGTTATAGGATGGTCCAATTCTCCTTCTCCTGACTATGCCAAAATAGCTCCAAGTGCTATGGTTGATGCATCTACATGTACGTGGAATGTATTTTCCCAATCCGGGAATACTAGTATTGGTGTGGTTACCATCTTATCTTTCAGAGTATCCAGACCATGTTGAGAATCCTCATTCCACTGGAACTTTGTGCCTTTCCTTAGAAATTTCTCCATTGGCACAGTGATCTGCACGTACCCTTTTATAAATTTCTTGTAGTATCATGTGTGTCCCAATGTTGCTCTCAATTAATGGACTGTTTGTGGTGGTGGCAGGTTAACAACTATTGCAATTTTGGCGGGATATACTTGCAAACCTTGCTTGCATACTATATGGCCCAATAGTATCCCAAAAGGTGTTGGCCCAATAGTATCCCAAAAGGTGTTCTGAAGATGCACTTCTTGATATTTGACGAAATCTGGCACTTCTTACATCTTTCTAACATCATCCGCAAGACCTATACGTGGTCTTTCAACAGACTATAGACTGTCCAATCGTCCAGATATACCTCTAGAAACTGGTTTATAAATTCTTTAAATGCAGCTATGACTACTCTGGAAAATATTGCTAGTGCATTATTCAATCCAAACGGCATGGTTGTATACTAGTAGGATCCCCATTCTGTGGAAAAGTGGTCTTGTATCGTTCTTCTGGTGCTATCTTGATCTGATGGTATCCTAAGAACCCATCGATGAATGAATAATATTCATGTCCTCCTACATTATCCAAGACTTCATCTATGAACGAGGTAGGGAACGGGTCATGTAGGCATGCATCGTTCAACTTCCTCAAGTCGACACATATTCTTATCCCCCCTTGTTTCTTCTCCTAAACTACCATCGGGCTTATCCATTCTGATTCTTCTACATGTTCTATGATTCCGGCCTCCAACATGTTATCGATCTCAGCTTTGACTTGTTGCCTATACATTGGGTTTAGTCTATATGGTTGTTGTGTAATCGGTCTTGCCTCAACTCTGAGCAGTATTTTCATTTCACCTAGATCTCCCTCTATTCCTTTCATTTCTTTGAACTTTGTTGGGAACAAGTCATTGTCGCGTAGTAACTTTGTTATACTTTCCACTGTTTTCTCATGCCAATAGTCTCCAATGCTGGCCATTTTGGGATTCTCAACTGTCTCGATGTTGACTTTCTTCACATTGATCGGCACATCAATCACTTATGCTTCTAGAGGTGGACCTTCCACTTCCTTCTCGCCTTCAACTTCCTCAATCTGAACATCGTGCAGGTCATCTTCATTTGGTGCTTCTTCCTGTACATGGTAACATGACAATAGTTCTTTCACTGTCTGTCTATTTTGTTGTTGTTTTTCTATTATGAGTTCAACTTTTGGTTGCTTAATGAATATCACCCCTCGGATTTGTTTAAGTGTTGCGTCTATGTTGGGGTTCTCATGCTCAAATGAGAGTGTTGCGTCTATGTTGGGGTTCTCATGCTCAAATGAGAAAGTGACTATAAAGTTCTGATGTAATATTGTCCAACTTGTAGTTCCTCTGTGCAGTTCTTGGTCTGTATACTAGTTTGTTGGGATGCCCTCTAATGTGTGTACGAAATGGTGAGTTCATTCCTCTGGTGGTGTCATTATCCACAGCGCTCTGCAATTCTCCAAGTGTTCTGTCGGTGCCCCCTATCCATCATATTTCTGCCACTAGTTTCTTCATTTTTCTGCGTCAAACCTAATGCACAGTAACTTCTTACATTGGTACTAGTCCTTGATTGTTTCTTTGTGCGCACCCCACCATCTCGTAGGTGTCACCTTGATTGTTATATCTAGGGATAAGAGCCTCTGATTCTCTAACACTTCATCTTCGTATCGTGTTAAGAATGTTTCTGGGTCGTTTACCCCATGGAAGCTGAGAGGTTCCCTTATCTTCATACCTACCCATCTTATTGCACGGTCTATTCTTGCACATCTCCTTATGGAGACCTCATGTAACCTTTGTTGCCAATTCTCTAAGCTTGTATCTAAGTCTAACGCACATGAGGTGATACTTCGCCAACTGAGTATCCCATCTGCAGTTGGATTTACGTAATCCTCATCTCATGCATTTGTTCTATACAACTGATTAATTTCCTCTAGGTCCAAGAAAGTAGGCTCTACAAACCTTTTCCCTTCTTATGGATCCAATGGCACAATGACTTTGTATTCTCCTAGCTCAAAGGTCATCTTCTGCGTCTTTAAGTTGATTATGGCATGGTTATGAAACAGATAATCCAAGCCAATCAATGTTGGATAATGTGTTGTGTCATCCACTATCTCTATGACTTCAAAATTGGCTTTAGTCTGCACTCCATCTAGGTCTATTGTCACTCCTTTTAGTCTTCCAATTGGTAGAACTATATGTTGGTTTGTGAGTTTCAGTTGAACAGGTGAATATCCTAATGTGGGTTCTCCCATACATTGCCATGTCTTCTTAGGTAATACATTGACTTCAGATCCTAAATCCAGTATAATATCTCCCATGTTGAAATCTCCAATGTTGGCATTCAACTTGAACTCCCTATGTGTTCTCCTCCTTGTATGTAGGTGATTGACTATTTTCTGCTCTAAATTTCCTTCCGCTTATACGCTACATCTTTCTAGCATGTTTTGTAATACTTTAACATAGGGTGGAGCATTTAGTAGTTTTACACATGATTGCAAAAAGCCTTTAATTGTACTTACTTGTTCTATGGGTTGTGTTTTTTTGGTGTGATCCAATGATGAAGGCATCTCGTACTTGGGTACTTCCTTACAATACTGTGCGGTTGATGTCAACGTAATGTCTAGCTTCAGAAATTATTGCATGGTTTGATTGAATATGTCCTTATCATTATGTGCATCAAACTGCTTCTGTGGTTCAGCATTCTTCTTCACCCATTGGTGTTGTGCTAGTTCTTGTCATACGACGTTGTTTCTTGTTTTAGCTCTGCCTCATGTAACTATGTTGATGTTTCTTCCTTCATCCCTTGCCTCTATTGAAATCCATTGAACATTCTGATTGTTTTGATTTCTCTTCTCCTGGATATTTCCTAATAGTGTCGGTCATTCTTCTATGTCATAATTTGATGCACGAAAATACATACATGTCGTTGGTGGAAGTGGACATTCTCTTGCATAGTGTCTGGGTTGTTGACAATTGTGACATACCGTTGGTCCTCTACCTCTTCCAAAGCCTCCTCTTGCTCTTCCTCTACCTCTGTAACCAGCTCTATCCACTCAAGGCACGTTATACTAAGGCACCTAGTTATACTGTGCAGTATTATAGTGTGGTTGTGCAGTATTATACTGCGGTTGTGCAGTGTTGTATGGTTGTTGCGCAGTGTTGTATTGTTGTTTCATAGTGTTGTATGGGGTTGTTACTTGATTAAACCGGGGTGCAGCTTGCCCAGTCATGATTGATGCCTATACCCGATATTCATTTGATGTTATTTCCCTCATCAAATCCATGGTTCTTCAATCTTTTTCATCATGACCTACTGACTTGCAAAAGTTGCAATACGAGCTTTTCAGCACTGTCTGGTACTTCTACATCATTGGGCAGTGATATGGATTGTGACCTTGTTTCTTACAGATCTCGCACCATAGTCCTCCTGTTGGTAATGGATTTGGCATTCTTGCTACCATGTACTGCGTGAATGTTGGACATTCGTTCTTATGGTGTCCTTATGTCCTATATGTGGTACACCAAACGACTTATCTTTTGTTCTTGTTCTTGTTTTGGTTTAGATCGAATGTTAAGTTCTTGAGATCCTCCTTTAGCTCCTTGATGATTGGATATGTCTTCTAATATTGGTTCTCTTCCAGTTGTAGGGCTCCCTGCAGAGCCTCTGCCTGCATATGAAACTTATGTTGTCGCAATGGATATTTCAAGTGTGGTAGCATTGAACTGACGAACAAGTTTCTATGTTGCATATATGTCATGACGTATTTTAGCTTTCCCTTTAGTCGCTTGAATTTCTGTTCAACCTCCCATACGGATTCTCTTAGTTTATGTCTGATCTCTATCATCTCATTCATGTATTGGTCTTCTGAACTTGGCTTCTAGAACTCATTTATCAGTAGCTTCTTGATATCTCCAATCGTTCTAGTTGCCCCTTGTGGACTGTTTGTAGCTAAACTCATATACCAATCCAGTGTGTGATCTCTTAATGTGATGTCTAACTGTGCAAGTTTAGTGTCCTCATCTGTGATTTGTTTTTTTTCCCAAATCTTTTCACAGATAAACATGTGCTTCTTCGGTTCCTCCGACACTTCACCTTTGAATTCTTGTAACCTGATGGTTGGATCACGTCATGCCATCTTAAATGTTGAGCTACTACCTCTGTGCAGTGTAGATACTTGACTACTACTTTCTGAACTGGCTCCCCCAGTTGTTTTTCCTTGTGTAGATGTACTTCATAATGTCTTCCTTCTTCTGAAATTCGGTTGTCTAAATGGTGGTGTTCTTCTTGGTGTATTAGTCACACATGGGTTTGTGGGTTCCACACTGTCACGGAGATGGATAGGAGTGTTTCCTTCTACTTCCACTCTTGGACCTCTTATCTTCCTCTCATATGTCACTCACAGTATTTCCTTAATCTACTCCACAGCCCAGAGATCCTCTACCTCCTCTTCATCACTTGCCAAGCCTTTCCTCGCGGCTACGTCTCTCTTCTTGGTGTTCACCTTGTATTGGTAGGGTACTCCACTCCGTGTCCTTCCATTTGTCACCATGATCCACTTGATCTTGTCATCGTCCATCATAATTGGGTCCAAGGCTTCCTCCTTCCTTCCTTTATCCCCTTCTCCTTCCATTTCTCCTTTTCCTGTCATTGCTTCCCCCCTTCCCCCATGCATGCATGGAAGTTTAGTTGTCTGATTCCATTGTCATTGCACCTTTTTTATATACCAATATCTTAATGGAGTTATATAATGATCTTATATAACTACCTTGAGGCCCCTTCAAGAATTATTGTTCAGTTGTGTTGTACAACTTTGTTGTATCTACTACGAACTCTATGATAAATCCAGCAACAATGTTGTCTAACCAGAAATCTACTACGTGTGTAAACTTATTATCAACTCGTTGTAGCTGCATGGTCTCTTCAGGATTCCATTCTAGCTGTCTAATCTAATTCGTAGGATGGTTTTCTTTCAATATTTTGATCCACCCCTGTAATATGTGTGGGAACTCACAAAAAAATACTTCATGCAAGTCGGTGAATACGTACTTGTCCAAATATTTGTGCGGTGTTAGCTCGAATTTCTGTTATATTTCTGCACAAATTCTAGATCCTTTGTCTTCAACCAGCTTTCTATCTTTTCCTTTGTAGGATTCCATGGTCTCAACGTCCCCTTTTAGGTTTTCATTATTTTGTCTTCTTGTCATCCGATCTCGTATGCTTTTGACACGTCTTCTACATATCTCATATGTTCAATGCCATTGTCTTCCAATGAACCGGCAACAGAACCATTTGTTGGATTCTTTCTCTTTTATCTATCTACTCTTATTGGTCTTGAGGGATTTTGATTCTGATTCTCATTGACCATTACAAATTGACCTCGGTTCATAACTAAGAAGCTTCCCAACAAAAGTCCTTAAAGACTATCGGCCCCTCTGGTAACCCAGACAGCAACACGGTACATGGAGTGCACTGCGCAGTCTCACCCAAGATAGCTCTATGGGTGGATGCAATACTTAGGTGCTTGCAACCTAGGATTGAGCGAGATATTTTCTTATGTGTCATACCCTTTATTCAGTCCATTTAACCTCTAGTTGTAATATTCATTCTATGCATGCATGTAAAATAACAGATCTACTTTAATTACTTCATTCATTCAACACTTATCAACTAATCAGAACCAAAGACACATTCATTCAGTCACATAACACAGTGTTACCATGGTTCACCCCCTCCTGGGCTACGTCCACAAAGCTCTGGCTCTCTGGCTTTTATTGTAGTTTAGAAAGGTATCACACCACGTGTGGTTACAGTCTTAGTCCCTCCTCTTTCCCACAGGCTCCTCAATCCCTGTGAGGCTGACTAGATCGCATCAGGCTCCTCAGCCTGTGATCTAACTTTCGAGATCGAGTCTCTCATGCCTTCTCTAGATCACCAGTTTAATGACTTATACAGTCCTTACAATTCCCTTCCTCTATGTCCCTCTCTATGTCTCGTTTGTCTCTCTCCCCATCTAGATATCTAGCTCTATGTATATATCACCTCTCCCCTCTCTCCCTCTATCTCTTTGTGTCTCCTAAGTACCACTTATTTATATCTTTGGCCCACCAACCATTACAATGTATTACAAAAACCCTAACCCTAGCGTCGTTAAGTCTTCCATGCATGTGCGTGTGATGTTTTTCCTTCCAGCTGTCTCTTTCCTCTTGCATGCTTCTCTTCCAAAAATAGCCCTTCTCCCTGTTTTGGCCTGCATCCAACACACTCCCATAGCATATCCACTTGGATCCATCTCCACTTTGAAAAGTTTATGCAAATTGGGAAATCCAATAACTGGTGCTTGACTAATCTTTCATTTTATCTCAATAAAATATTTTTGTTGATTCTTACCCCACTAGAAACTCTGCCTTCTCTTTTTTATGGCATGGAGTGGTGCAACCATAGCTAAAAGGGATGTTATAAACTTCTGTAGGTACTGTGATTCCCCCACAAAGCTCCTAAATTGAGTGACATTAGTAAGATTTGGTCACTTGAGTATGACCTCCATCTTCATAGGATAGATCTTGAGTTCCCCTCCACCAATCGCATACCCCAGATACACCAATGATTGATGAACAAATTCACATTTCTTAAGGTTCTCCAACAATTGATGTTTTTTTTCAGATTCTCTAACACTTGCATGAGATGTGAGATATGATCTTCCCTAGTAGAGCTATAAAGAAATATATCATCTAAGTACACTATTACAAATGAATCTAGAAAGATATGAAATACATCATTCATAAAACACATAAATGTAATTTGTGCATTAGATTAACCAAAAAAAAAGGCATTACAAACCATTCATATAGACCTTGCCTTGTCTTAAATGCAGTCTTCCAAGTGTCTTTTGCCTTAACTTGTACTTGATGGTATCCTGATTTGAGATCCAACTTGGTAAAGTACTTGGTATGTTGCAATTGATCTATCAAATCATTGATCCTGAGCAGAGAGTATCGATTCTTGAGGGAAATCTTATTCAAATCTTTGTAGTTGATACATATTCTTTGAGTCCCATCCTTCTTAGGTACTATGATGATAGGTGATCCACAAGGTAAGGTGCTTCATCAAATTACTCCTTGCTCCAATAGTCGTTGCAACTATTTCTTCACTTCATTTGGTTTTAGGATGGATTGTTAAGACAACCCAATGTTTGCCAATGGGGAGTTAAGAAACCATTATATTTCATGCTCCACTTCCCTATATGGGGGTAACCCTTTAGGCTCCTAGTACACTTCTTTATATGTTTGTGAAAGATCCTCCAATTGATCTTTTTTCTCTTTAGTAAATCCCTTTAGAGATGCATTTACTTTTACTAATTGATCTCCTAGTCGATTCTCTCTTAAGAATAGTAATGAAAGCTTCCTAATAGATATGATCAATTTCTTAGCTTGGTTAGCACATACCAAAAAGATTTTTGATTTACCTTTTGTAATAACCCATTTTCTAATACCCATCTAAGTGTCAATTTTTGTTTTTTTAGTTAAACGCAAAGAACTTGATAACACAAATATATTAAGTACAATTAAATTATCATTGCTTCTGATATGCTTACATGATATTACTAAGCAAGAAAGAATCTAACCATATCAATTCTTCAAATAACCCTTAACCAATTAATAATGTTATTTGAACTATTAACCATTTCTACATTAAAATGTTGACCCGTTCATTACTATTTCTAAATAATATTTGTAATATACACTTAATAACCATAATCTATCAATTGAGTAAAACTTAACTAGATCATATTATCTTCAATAACATTAGACTATCTAAAAATCATCAACGAAATCATTCCTTTATTATTTTATCATTGATAACATTCAAGGCACAATCTACAATATGATAGAGTTAGTAAATGTGATATTCCAAGTTTATTATATAATTCCATTAACAATACAAGCAATATGATCTTGATATTCGTTGCGTTAATAATCCTTAATCAATATAATTGGACAAGATTATTATAATATGTACGGATCTTATTATTATAAAATGTCGATTGTATGCTCAGATATTCTTCATGGATTAGTTATCCATGTGGCGCATATCACAATTGCTTCATGGTTCGTTTATCCAAATGGTGTACCTGTAAAGTGTTTAACAGAAAGGAAAATCACAGAAGTTAATCCATCAACTCATTCTGTATGTATATATATACAACTTCTCTCTTTTTTTTAAATCAACTTGCGTAAGTCCAAATCTGTTATGGAAGAAGCAAATTTTAAATTTTATACAAAGATTACAGCATAAGAATAATATATAAATATCAGAATTTATTTGAAATATCAATATGTAATGAGTAATAGATATTCATCTATAGTAGTTGCACAAAACTTATCAATGTTCTCTATTATCTGAATAAAATCATAATCATAATATAACCAACAACAAATCATATGTATATCAGTCATATTGAATGACTACAACATTCTTCCAAATTTACAATTTGATAAAAATTATCAACTAGAGAAACAGATCATTTAGTGATACTGTAACCGGAAGTTGGTGATTCGTAAAGCGATCTTCAATTTGATATTGCGCGCCTCCTATCCCTTTGCTTGTCAATCTCAAGACTACACCGGTACCTCCCAGCCAACACTAGGGGTACTCTTCTTCCCCATTAGCCCCCCGAGCTGCAAAGAGGCCACACACAAGAATCAGAAAAAACAAAAGCTCCAAATCTTGCCTCTCAAGGAAGAGCTTCCACTATTTCCACAAGATTGGTATCCCAACTCTCACAACTAAAACACAAATTTTGGTAGCATAACAGTACTAATAAAAGTGAGATCCATTTCCCTCTTCTCCATTTCCTTTATAGAAAATCTCCCAATGACACATGTCCTCATGCACAAATAATTAATTTAATTATGGTTATTCACCCACACACTTGTCACACTCTCCCCAAGTTGCACAAGTAATTACCCTTTTATTTTATTTAAAAATCAATTTTCCCTCACATTCCCCAATGTGTTCCTATATTTTCTCTTAGATGTCTCTTAGTTCCCCAAATTCTCATTTAATGAGTGTCCCCTAACTAGATCTTAGTTTGAGTTGGTTTA
>CBVK0102516758.1:0-20688 GCA_900067695.1 Picea abies | reverse complement strand
TAGGAGGCTCATGAGTAGCGGAGGTAAGCGTTCTGTCCCCCTGTTTGTCCCAAAATTTATCAAGAAACTAGAAGAAATTCCAGAAATCGACCTGCCAGAGACCCAACCAGTCAAGATAGCGTTGGCCCTGGAAGAAAGAGGGTTGGTTGGATAGTTCATGGGACTTTGGCCCTCCCCAAAGATAACAGATGACTGGATCCAGAGAAACTGGAAGCCCCACCTCAAGCATGGGGTTACCTGCTACCCTGTAGGAAGAGGATATTTCGTTTTTGAATTCATTAACAAAGAAGACAAATATCTGATCTTTAGAAATGGCCCATACTTTATGGGAACCTAGGGTCTATACCTAAACCATTGGACTCCTGATTTTGATCCAAATGTTGACTCTCCCAAGGAAGTTCCAGTCTGGGTGAGACTACCAAATTTGTCGGTCCATTGCTGGAGCTATGAATCCCTGCAGAAGATCGGAAATGGAATAGGGCGATTTATAGACAAGGCTGACACCAAGGTAAACTATACTTGTGCCCGGATCTGTGTGGAAGTGGATTTGGAAGCTGGACTTCTTGAAACAGTCAAGGTCACAGTAGGATCTTGGTCATACTACCAAAAAGTTGATTATGAACATCTCCCATTTAAGTGCAAGAATTGCCAAGAACATTGGCACTTCCAGAAGAACTACCCCAAACTCCAACCGTCAGACAAGGAGCCCTCCGAAGGTTGGAAATAGGTAAAGAGATCCAAAACCTTGCAAAATCCCAGAGATAAGCGAGATGAGGGAGTTGCAGCTCAACCCTCCTCCTCAAACCCGACCCCCTCCTCCAGCCTTCCTCCCTCTTCTGTTCCCCCCCCTCCTTCTCCCCCTCTGCTGGCCCCTCCTTTGATCCCTGTTGATCCTGTGATAGAAGAAGCCCCTCCCGAGGATCTCACGAAATCAGATGAAGAACATGTATCTATAGTCACTGAAACAGGAGCTGATTCAGATGAGGGTGCCACTGAAACAAGCAGCTCAGTGGGAACCCTCAAGAAAGCCAACCGTGGAAGGAAAATAGACAAGAAGAAGAGGGAAGGAAAATCCTACAGGGATGTAACAACAGGAACCCAGAAAACCATTTCAGACATGATAACAACTAGATCCTCAACCAAAGAAAATAGGGCTCCTAAGGGAGCCCCCTCCTCCCCCTCAGTTTTATAATGCATTACGTCTCCTGGAACTGCAGAGGATTAGGAAGCAAAGTTACAACTGAAGTAGTAAGAGATCTGGTTCGAATGTCAAACCCCAAAGTCCTGCTGATCCAGGAGATGAAAATGGAGGAAGATGAGACCCTCCAAGCAAGTAATCAGTTTTGGAAAAAAGGTAACGTAAGAGAAATAAGCGCCAGAGGTGCTTCTGGAGGCTTGGCCACTTTTTGGAACTCTTCCTCTCTGGAGCTATTAGAAGAAGACAAAACCACCCACTGGCTCTTCACCAAGCTCTTGCATAAAGAATCCGGCCACTCGGTAAGTCTCTTTAACATTTATGCTCCTATTTTGTTATCTGAAAAGAAAGAATGTTGGGATTCCATAAACAACTTCCTGTCCCTTAACCCCCAAGAAAATATAGTCCTAGCAGGGGACCTTAATGTCACTTTAGATCTTTCAGAAAAAAGAGGAGGCTCCCCAGTCAGAGACCCTGCTAGGGAATGGGTGGAAGACCTCATCTTGGATTGGGAGCTCGAGGACATAAAACCCAGTAAAGGGAAGTTCACTTGGACCAATAGAAGAACCGGCCCTGGCCATATTGCTGCAAGGTTGGATAGATTCCTCATCCAATCTTCCTTTCTAACCCTAGGCCTCTTTGCAACCTATGAAATCCTCCCCTCCTACACCTCTGATCATAAGCCAATTACTCTCTCCCTCTCCACTGGGGAAAACTTAGAGACAATCCCGTTTCGTTTCATCCCTCTTTGGGTTGGCACGAAAGGATTCTTGGAGATTGTTGCAGACTCTTGGAGGCACCCTGTCACTGGCTCCCCTTTCTTTGTCTGGGAAGAGAAATTAAGAAGACTTAAACGTGACCTTAAGAATTGGGCCAAAAACCTCATCTCCCCCTCGACAGAAAGAATAAAATCCCAAAAATATTTGGGGAATCACCAACTAGCAATGGAAGGTGAGCCGATCATTCCCTTAGTGCTGGACCGAGAATATGAGCTCTAGAAAAATCTCCATAGAGCCTTAAGAAAAGAAGAAGAATTATGGAGAGTCAAATCAAGGAGCCTTTGGCTGAGGGTAGGAGATAAGAATACCTCCTTCTTTCATAAACAAGCAATGGCCCGCTAAAATTACAACACAATCCATGAAATAAGATATATGGGCCGTTCCATTTCAAACTTTGAAGAAATAAAGCAAGCGGCTCACTCCTTCTACCAAGATCTGTTTAAGGAAGAGAGTACTGAAGGCTAGTACCCTGATATTTATCCTTTAAATCTGGTCCCGACCCTTGTTGATGATGCAAGCAATCTCAAATTATCAGCCCCTGTTTCGGAAGAAGAGATAAAAAAATCTCTGTGGGAGATGGACCCAGACAAAGCCCCTGACCCGGATGGTTTCACAGCTAGATTCTTTATATCCTGCTGGGATATCATCCACAGGGACCTGATCAGAATGGTAAAGAAATCTCAGCACTTCTCTAATATTGGTGGAGGCACTAACTCCTCTTTCCTCGCTCTCATCCCAAAGGAGAAAGGAGCCCAGAACTTCTCCAGATTAAGACCCATCTCGCTGTGCAATACAGGGTACAAAATTATAACTAAAGTCATTGCCAATAGGCTCAAGCATGTTCTTCCCAATCTCATTCCTGAAAACCAAGGAGGGTTTGTTAAGGGGCGCCATATCCAAGACAATATTCTTTTGGTGCAAGAAGCCATCCATTCTAGATGCCAAAGAAGAGAGAAAGGTATGATAGTAAAACTGGATCTAGCTAATGCTTTTGACAGGGTCTGCCATAGCTTCCTGTTTGCTGTTATGAGTAAGCTAGGTTTTCAGAACCAAGTGATCAACTGGGTAAAGGCCTGTATTACGGGCCCCTGGACAACTTCACTGGTCAATGGAAGATATGCCTCCTTTTTTCAATCCTCCCGGGGACTAAGGCAAGGATGCCCTCTTTCTCCTTTGCTCTATGCTATCCAAGCATCAGTTTTGAGCTTCGAATTAGACAACTTTCTTCAGCTCAAATCTCTGACTGGAATCAACATAGCCCCCAGAGTTAAGAACATTAATCATGCCCAGTTTGCAGATGATACACTGCTTCTCAGCTCTGCTACTCTAAGATCTGCAACAATATTCAAAAAAGAGCTAGACGCCTATAAAGAAGTCTCAGGAAGCGAAATCAGTCTTAGGAAGAGTAAAATTTATGGATGGAACTGTACTCCAAGAGAAATGCTGGACATTTCCAGAGTCCTTGGGATGGAGGGCTCCACGACCTGGGAGTCGATAAGCTACCTTGGGATCCCGCTGGTAAAGGAAAATCCTAGGAACAACCTTTGGCTTCCTCTGTTAGACAAATTCAAAGGCAAAATCCAAGCTTGGGGAGCTAAATGGTTGAATAAAGCAGAAAAAATTGTGCTCATTAATTCGGTCCTAGCCTCCATGCCAATCTATCAAACCTCCACTCTTTTAGCTCCAAAGGCAATTGTCAACAATATTGATAAACTCCTTAGAAAATTCCAGTGGGAAGGGGGGAAAAATGGTCAAGGAAAGATGCACTTAGTAAGCTGGGATAAGGTTAAGGCTCCTACAGGAGAAGGAGGTCTTCAAATCAGAGATGTAGCCACGCAAAATCTGGCGATGCGAGGGAAAATCCCGTGGAGAATGATTCATGAGAAAACTGCTTGGAGTACCAAGGCAATTCGGAAGAAATACTTCCTGGGCCATAAGGAAAGATGTCTGGACAGACCCCCGTTGGCTGTGAAAGGCTCCCCTATCTTCAAACTTTGCCTAAAAGCTAGGGACTTGATAAACTCAAAGCTTCACTGGATTTCTGGGAATGGTAAGAAATTCAAGATATGGGAGGATTCGATCCTCGGAAACCCGCCTCTGTCCTCAGAGACTGACCTTGAAAATATTAAAACTTGCCTCACTTCTTCGAATAAGACCACTCTGTGGGACATTTCTGAGTGGAGCCAGGATGACAAAAGCTCTTGGATCTCCTGGAACTTGGGGGATCTCCCTCCTCACCTGTTGAATGAAGCAGATCGGCTCCTGAACTTGCTCCAGGGATGCTCTATCCTCTCAGCCTCAAAGTTAGATAAGAGAGGATGGGGCCTCTCCTCGGGGTATTACTCTACCTCTGCTGGTTACTCAACTCTTTTAGCCATTCCCTGGGTGCCTTCTGACCCCTCCCTTTGGAGATTCCTCTGGAACTTCCCCTCCTTGCCCAAGATTGATTTTTTTTGCTGGAATCTCCTGCACAATAATATCCTTACCTTTGATAACCTTCGGAAAAGGGGATGGGAAGGCCCCTCAAGGTGCTCCCTTTGTTCTTGCTGCGAAGAATCTTCTGACCACCTATTCATCCATTGCTCTTTCACCTCTGATATTTGGAACCTAGTGCTTGGTCAGCTTCACCTAGCCCTCCCCCCTTTGATTTCATACCTCTTTCACTCTTGGCTGTCGATTTCCCCTTTCTCCTTTTCCAACTTGAATCTTTTAAAAAATTGTTGGGATTGGATCCCCAAATTTATCTGTTGGAAGCTCTGGTTGGAACGAAACAACAAAATCTTTAGAGAGACCGCTGACTCTCCTGCTCACCTCGCAATAAAAGTTAAAGTTTTGATAAATGAGTTGGTGACCTCGAAAACCTCCCTTTACAATGAATCCCTCCCAGATCTGAATATTCATAATTGGTTTGCCGAACTAGACCCCGGTTTGGTCTCAAGATCCAAGCAACATGTTCCTCATAACTCTCCCTGGGACATCAGGTTAGAAGAACATGAATTTATCAAATGGAGATCATCTCTTAAAAAACATGTGCTAATGGTGGATGGTGCTTCGAAGGGAAATCCTGGGAAAGTAGGTGGAGGTGGAGTCCTATTTGACCCTGATGGTAAGCTTATCCTGTCCTTCGCATGGGGACTTGACCAACTCTCCAACAACTTTGCCGAATACTTATCTCTCTGGAAAGGCCTTGGACAAGCCAGTAGACTTTCAGTTACTAATTTTTTGGTAATAGGGGACTCCGGAATAGTCATCCATTCCCTGGCAAAGAAGAAACGACCGAATAATGTCACACTAGCTCAACTGTACTCAAGAATCCTCATCAGAACAAAGGACTATGACCATATCCATTTCTATCACGTCCTTAGGGAAAGAAACCATCTGGTAGATGATGAAGCTAACTGAGGCACCTCCTTGAGTAGGGGGGAGACAAGAATAAATGGGGAAGAAAAATTCTACCCAATCCCGTAAAAGGAGTACTCTAGAGACTGGTAGACCCGATCCCATCATCCCTAGCTTGATTGGGGCTCGTGAGGAATCCAAGGAAAAGAGGATCGCAGAGATTACCTCCTACACCAAATCTATCATCTGCCATTTCTCAATCTTAAATATCTTTCAGTCGACGACTACAGGTAAGCATCCCAGGTGCCAAAATCTTTGGGCTTTACCAGAGGCCTAATTTAGGCAGTCCCGACCCGCTATCTGCATATCAGTTACCCTTGATTACAGGAAGTCAAAGAGGGTCGCTCGCTTTGCAAAGAAGGAAGTTGCTTAGTTCGTACAAGCAGGAAGCCAAGGAGATGGCCTTAGGATCGGGTGCAGGAGAAGGAGGAGGAGAGTATCTGACCATAGGAGCAAGACTCGCGATGATCCAGTCGGACCTGGACGAACTTTGTCGAATTGTGCAAGCTACAGAAACAAAGCAGTGCAGGCTACAGAAGTTAGGAAATGATCGTTGGGACATGATGAACAAAGAGCTCAAAGAACTCCGAGAAGAAATCTGGGGGGATCATCTGACAAACATGAAATACATCGCGGTCAGCTCAGGGGAGCTTGGGAAGTGGCTAGTTGCGCTGAAAAAGAAGGTAGATGACCTCAACAAAGGCCTTGGCAAGCCTCCAAAGGTCAAAGTTTGATTCTCCCCTCTGTCTTCTTGGTTGAAGTTTGCTTAGCTGCTGCTCTGTTCCTTTTAGTTCTGCCAGCTTGTCAGTTTAAGTTAGTCCAATTATGGCCCTCTATATATAGTACCTATGTAAATCAGTCTGTTAAGACCAGGAATTTTGTAAAGGGAGATATCCCCCAGATGCCCTCGCTCTGGGTTTTTGTATGTGAAATACTGTTGTCCAGGAATATCAAGAACATCAGCCTAAGAAGCTTAGATTGTAAGGCCACTGGCAGGCTATTTTCCAGATAGTAATATAAATCCTCATAACCGTTATTGTAAAAAAAAAAACAAGTTCCTACAACCTGCATCAAGATGTACCAACATCACCATACCATACATCTCATGTCTGTGTGAACTTATCCATCATATGTTCCAACATGTACCCAACATGTATATCAACCATATATCAAATACATACACCAATATATCCAACAAATAGGCTTCTAACAATATATCACACTACCATAAATCCTTATATCAAACAATGTGCCAAAAACTCTATGTTATGTAGGATCAAGCATGCACTAACCATATGCCAATATCACCAACAAATTCCTCTCACAATACACCTCAAGATATGTCAATAGATCTTACACATGTACCAACTATGTACTACAACATATCTTCCTCAAAACCATTGACTACAACAAGTATAATGCAACACCAATACCTCTAGACATGTACCAAGAATATGCCTCAATAGATAAATGATGTACCTCTATATAGTATCATATTACTGATGATACACCTCACAAAAAAGGTGTCATAACCTTACTGATAAGTGCTTAACATAACCAACACTATACTTTAATAGAAATACCTCAATCCACACACTAGGGTTTGTACCATGCATCCAAGATATGCCTCAACATATCCTCCAAAACTCAACCATATATAATCATCATACACCTTTCAAAACACACATACAATCACACCTGTAGATATGTGACTGACCTAGAACATCAGATATCATATAACCATGGCTTACTTAGCTTCTGCAGTCTATTCCAACCTTTTCCCCAAAATTACCAGTGCCTCGCTTGTTGCACTAGTTGACCCGCGAGGATGCCTCGCTAGAAACCTATAGGCTGATCCGTGAGGACCTCATTAATTAGTGTTTTTCAAAAACCCTTTCCCTCTGTAGCTTCAAAACTTTTCCATCAAACTTTATTCGGTTCCTCAGCTTCGCGCAACCTCAAATTTGTCAACTATGCCTGCAAATAACCTTTCACAAAATAGATATTCAACTAAGTTAAGTAGGTGTTAATGGGAGTCCCTTGCTCTCTTATTTATACTCTCCAAGTGGAATCCTTTAGGGGTTATCTTCTATCTATTTTACCCAACTTCCCTCTTTTAGGGCTAACCCACTTTCAACTACTTTACCCTCTTGCAACCACTTTATCCACAAATAGTAAACTCACCTCTTATTGTTGCAACTATTTTATTTTTAATTATTTTCTTATTGCAACAACTTAACCCATGATTAAGTCCTAGTTACAATCAATTTTCCTAGTAAACTTCTTCTAGGAGCTTCTAGAATAATTTACTTCTTTAACGTTCTAAAAAACTCAAATGGGTTCTTGAACTTCACAAAGCCATAACTTCCTAACCATGAGTGTTGGTTGTGGAGCTTGATTATCTTCTTGATTCAGAGGTCTTTGTTTTCAGCCATGTTTATACCCCATGAAGACTTTACACCCTGGAAGAATGTACACTCCTCCACGCGAAGGAGTGCAGGGGGGGTTACCCCCCCTGCGGGGTTCGGGGGTAATCAGGCCCCCGATGGGGGTTTAGGAGACAACATTCCCAGATGGGGTTCGGGGGCAAAGCCCCCAAAGGAAAAATTGCCTTGTAAATGTGTATTGTAATTTCATTGTAAATCTGGACCGTTCATTATAAGGTCGCAACTCTGACGGTAGAAGTTATGTTAGGGTTATTTTCCCTAGAAGGAAGCCCTCTTTTATGAGGGAAATGTATTGCGGCTATGTATTATTGTGAATATTGTATTCTAAGTGAGGATACTATGAGAGAAAGAGGAGAAAGTTACAATGGATGTGCTGTAGGTTGTATCCCTTCATTTGCTAGATAATAATAAAGGAAGGACCTGACAATTTCTCTAGTGGACGTTGCCCACACTGGGTGAACCACATATATTTGTGTCTCTATTGTATTGTGCATCTTCTGTGTTTTTTTTCCGTATTTGTTTTATTTTATTGCTCCATGATCCTGTTTTCTAACAATTGGTATCAGAGTGAAAGGTAACTCACAGGAAAAGAGGGTTCATGGTTCGAGTGGGAGCAATGACGGAATATGGAAAGTTTAGGGTCGAGAAATTTAACATCCAAAACTACCAGTTACGAAATATGAAGATGGAAGATTATTTATATTAGAAGGATCTATTCCTAACATTGGGTGGAATAGCAAAGAAGCCGACGACCATGAAGGCCGAAGAATGGAAGATTCTTGATAGAAAGGCTCTAGGAACGATACGAATGAGCTTGGTAGCATCGATGGCTTTCAATATTTTGAAAGAAAAGAAAACGAAGGAGTTGATGGACGCATTGGATAAACTGTATGAAAAACCCTCAATGTCCAATAAGGTATTTCTAATGAAGAGATTATTTAATATGAAGATGTCAAAAGGTGGGTCTGTAGCAGATCATTTAAATGAATTTAATACGGTTACTAATCAACTAAGTTCTGTAAAACTAGACTTTGATGATGAGGTTAGGGCTCTTCTAATCTTGTGCTCATTACTAGAAAGCTGGAACGACTTGGTCATGGCTGTAAGTAACTATGACTCTGGTTCAACCAATTTAAAATTTGATGATGTTGTTGGTGTTATCCTTAGCGAGGAAATGCGATGGAAAATCACAGGCGAGACATCAAGAAATGTGTTGAACATGGAGAACAGTGGAAGACAAAAGGATAGAGGAAAGAGCTTAGGAAACCGTGGGAATTCTAGGAAGGGAAGATCCAAATCCATACTTAGAAATATAGAGTGCTGGAATTGTGGGAAGAAATGACATCTAAAGAAAGACTGTAGAGCTCCAAAGAAACAAAGAGATGGACATCAGGAGAAAAAGTAGGAAGCAAATGTAACAGGTGATGTGTTACAAGATGTTTTGATTCTTTCTATAGATAATATTTTTGAGTCTTTGGTAGTAGATTCAGGGGATTCATTTCATGCCATACCCCATAGGAAACATTTTCTAGATTATGTTCAAGGTGATTTTGGGCAGGTTCATTTGGGTGATGACGCACCATGCAAAATTGTTGGAATGGGAAAGGTAAAAATAAAGCAAAAGGAATGGAAACCAATGGTTGTTGAAAGAGGTAAGACATGTTCCATATCTAAGGAAGAATATAATTTCAACATGGCAGTTGGCAAGTGAAGGTTGTATATCCATATTTACATATAATGTGTGGAAGGTCACCAAAGGATCATTGGTGATAGTAAAAGGAGAGAAGGAAGGTACATTGTATTTATGTACTAGTAATACTGATTCTTCTATCTCTTTAGTTTCTACAAAAGTGGATACAACACTATGGAATAATAGGCTTGGACACATGAGTGAGAAGGGGATGCAAATACTTCACAAAATAAATTTGTTGCCAGATCTTAAACAAATTGATTTGGATTTCTGTGAGCATTGTGTTTATGGAAAACAAAAGAGAGTCAGATTTCTTAGAGTCGGAAAATAAAAGAAGAGTGAAAGGTTAGAGCTTGTGCATACAGATGTATGGGGAATAACTCAACTATCATCTCTTGGTGGCTCTCATTATTATGTTACTTTTATTGATGATGCAACTAGAAAAACTTGAATTTATTACATTCGACAAAAATCTGATGTTTTTGATACTATTAAGAAATGGAAAACTTTGGTTGAGAATGAGACAAGAAAAGGGTTGAAGTGTCTCAAGTCAAATAATGGAGTTGGATATTGCAACAAGGAGTTTGATGATTATTGTTCATACCATGGCATTCGTAGAGAGAAGACAGTTCGAGGAACACCACAAGAAATGGTGTGTTAGAAAGGATGAACATGACAATCATGGAGTGTGCAAGGAGTATGAGATTGCATGATGGGTTGCCCTTATAGTTCTAGGTAGATGCTGCAGATACTGCTGTTTACTTAATAAACAGAGGACCTTCAATCTCTTTGGATGGTAGAATTCCAGAGGAGGCATGGATAGGTAAAATGGTAAACTATTCTTTTTTGAAGACTTTCGGTTGTGAAGCATTTGTCCATATTGATAAAGAAAATAGAACAAAGCTTGCTTATGGGATTATGAAAATAACAAAATCATTAGGAGTAGAGATGTCATATTCAATGAGAAGGTCATATACAAAGATCAGTTGCAGGGAAAGAAATAGGAAAAAGAAAAACTAGAATACACAGTGCTTGATGAGATCACTGAAAAATAAATTCCAAAGGAACTAGAAGATCAAAATTTACAACAACAGGAGGAGTAGGTACCTCAAAATCCTGCAAGTGTTGTTAGAAGATCTACCAGGTTAAGTAGACCCCCTGAACGATTCTCTCCTTCACTGTATTATTTATTGTTGACTGATTCTGGTGAACCCAAATGGTATGAAGAGGCAATGAAGGTAGAAACTAAAAAGAAGTGGGAGAAAGGTATGAAAGAGGAAATGGATTCCTTGGTAAATAACTAGACTTGGGATTTGGTTTAGTTTCCTACAGGAAAAAGAGCATTGCAGAATAAATGGGTTTACAAGTTGAAGGAAGAAGATGGAGGCAATAAACGGTACAAGGCTAGACTTGTTGTAAAGGGGTTTGCACAAAAGAAATGTATAGATTTTGATGAAATATTTTCTCCTGTTGTTAAAATGACTTCAATTAGGACTATTTTAAGTCTTGTGGCAGTAGAAAATTTGCATCTTGAACAATTAGATGTAAAAACAAATTTTCTCCATGGGGATTTGGAGGAAGAGATTTATATGAAACAACCATAGGGTATGATGTCAAAGGAAAGGAAGATTTGGTATGCAGATTGAAGAAGAGCTTGTATGGCCTAAAGAAAGATCCAAGACAATGATATTTGAAGTTTGACAGTTTTATGACATAACACGATTATAGTCGATGCCATTCTGATCACTATGTTTATTTTAAAAAGCTAGAAAATGGAATATATATTATCTTGCTATTGTATGTAGATGACATGCTTTTTGCAGGGTCTAATATGTAAGATATAAATGTGCTCAAGAATAAATTAGCTAATTCATTTGCGATGAAGGATTTGGCTGTTGCAAAGAAAGTCCTTGGTATGGGAATAACATGAGACAGGGAAAATCACAAATTGACATTGTCTCAAGGTGAGTACATAGAGAAGGTGTTGGAGAGGTTTAAAATGCAAAATGCAAAACCAATTAGTACACCTTTGGCCAACCATTTCAAATTAACTAAGGAAATGTGTCCCAAGACACATGAGGAGATAAAATACATGTCTAGGGTCCCTTATTCATCAATAGTTGGCATCTTGATGTATGCGATGGTTTGCACAAGACCAGATATTGCACATGCAGTGGGAGTTGTGAGCAGGTATGTGAACAATCCAGGTAAAGAACATTGCGAGGTAGTAAAGTGGATTCTGAGGTATTTGAGAGGTACTGCTACTCATGCATTATGTTTTGGAGGTTCAAACACTATTCTACAGGGATATGTTGATTTAGATATGGAAGGTGATAAATATAAGAGGAGGAGCACCACAAGGTATGTTTTTACTATAGGTGGAACAATATTAAGTTGGATTTAAAAACTGCAAAAGGTTGTTTCACTTTCAACAACAGAGTCAGAGTATGCTGCTGCTAGAGAGGATAGTAAAGAGATGACTTGGTTACAGAGGTTTATGGAGGAATTGGGAAAGAAGCAGGAGAATAACGGGTTGTACTCTGACAGTGAGAGTGCCTTTCATGTTGCAAATAACTCAACCTTCCATTGGAAGACTAAGCATACATCTCATGTACCATTTCATACGATCCATCTTGGAAGATGGACATTTGAAGTTGGAAAATATACACACTAGAGAAAATCTTGCAGACATGTTAACAAAGGGAGTAACCAGGGAGAAACATAGTTCTTTCTCAGTTTTAGTTGGTCTTCAAACATGAAGGTGAAGATGAGAAATTTTCCAGGTCCAAGAAGGATCATAGTCCAACATATACAACATCGGTGGAGTTGTTGAGATTAGTCTCCAAGTGGGAGATTGTTGGTTGTGGAGCCTGATTATCTTCCTGATTCAGAGGTCTTTGTTTTCAACCGTCTTTACACCCCATGAATACTTTACACCCCGAAAGAATGTACACTCCTCCACGTGGGGGATTTTAGGGGGGGTTACCCCCCTACAGGGTCCGCGGGCAAGCGGGCCCCTGGTGGGGGTTCGAGGGTGAAGCCCCCAAAGGAAAAATTGCCTTGTAAATGTATATTGCAATTTCATTGTAAATTTGGACCGTTCATTATAAGGTCACATATCTGACGGTAGAATTTATGTTAGGGTTTTTTTCCTTAGAAGAAAACCCTCTTTTATGAGGGAAATGTATCGTGGCTATGTATTATTGTGAATAGTGTATTCTGAGTGAGGAGACTGTGAGAGAAAGAAGATGAAGTTACATTGGGTGTGCTGTAGGTTGTATCCCTTCATTTGATGGATAATAATAAAGGAAGGACCTAGAAATTTCTCTGGTGGACGTAGCCCACACTGGGTGAACGACGTATATATGTGTATATATTGTATTGTGTATCTTCTATGTTTTATTTCCACATCTGTTTTATTTTATTGCTCCGCGATCTTGTTTTCTAACAGTGAGGAGTTAGGTGACATACCACATATCACTAGAAATAGACACGACATGTACTATCCATATAGAATAGTATTACCTACATATTCATTGATATTCATGTCTTAATTCCTCAAACAAACCCAGGTTCCTTAACCACACCTCTAGGGTTACCAGAATATTGATTAATGTGTAGATCAATATAGGTCTTCCTGTACCTGCTTTCTTTTGGAGTTATTGTCCATTGGTTCTTCCTTGTGTAATCAACCGACATATATAAAAAACATTCAAGATTAAGAATTCAAAGTTTAAGCATTCAAATATTCCTTTATCATAATCATCCAACATTCTCTAAACCAATCTCTGAATCAATCTCCGAATCCATGCTCGTATCCACTGTCATATGTCTATCCAAACATGTTTATCCATCTATGTTCATACTATTCAAGACTCTGCTACTCAACTATCCACAATGCAAACCCATCTATCATTGTACTATCATGAAGTCTTCACTACTGCAATTGATCATCAAATGTCAACTATGTCCACTGGTATTCTCAATCTGTAAACCAAACTTTGCACAAGCTGTGATGAAGATATATCTATATGAATACAATCATAGACTTCTACTTGTATAAGTTTCCAATTGATCAATCTGTCATACTGTACTTCTGCTAACTGATTGTTCTCAGTTTGTCTACTCGAACTTTGTAAGCTGCTCAAACAATGGTTCTTTGATCTGACAATTGGTTTGGATAGTTGGTTGTCATTGATGTCAACCCTTGGAGTATGATATTGTAGATTGTTGTCAGCCCTTGAGTATGTCCGGTAGCACATTCCGATAGCCCCAAAGGTTGATAGGGGGTATATTGATGGAAAATTAGTTTGGATAGTTGTTTTTCATTGATGTCAACCCTTGGAGTATGATATTGTAGTTTGATGTCAACCTTTGAGTATGTCTGGTAGCACATTTCGGTAGCCCCATAGGTTGTATCCCTAGAAAATTTATGGGTAAATGGGTTGAAAGGGGGTTGTATCCTCCTTCCAGTTGGTGTCGGGGAATTTGAGAGTTGGAGCTTCCTTCAGGTTGGAGCCTAAGAACTAGGTGGTTTTATCCACCTTTCATTTGGAGTAAGAGAACAGAGGGGGTTGTAGCCTCTTTCTAGTTGGAGCTAGAGAGTGAGGGAGCTGTATCTTCCTTAAGGTTGGAGCCTGATAAACTAGGGGGTTGGAGCCTCCTTCCAATTGGATCTGTAGAATTGGAAGTTGGTGCTTCCTTGAATGTAATTCTTTGACATATAAGAAAAAACATTACGTGGTTTTCTTCTGCATTAGGTTTCCACGTAAATATTGGTGTACTGTGTATTGTGTGGATGTGTTTATTATTGTTTATTATGCATTGATGGATGCTAATGTTTATGATACAATAATATATTGATGATGAACTAATGAACATGGTTGAATGAGTTAAAGTAATATAAGCTGTGGTGAAAAGTGGTATAAATTTCTCATTACTGATTCACCCCCCCTCTCAGTAATCCAAAAATTGGTATCAGAGCAAGTTCCATCAGGAAACAATTTAGCCACTGGAAGGAGATCATGGAATACACCAAGAATGGAGTGCCAACGTTTGATGGTCAGAGTGGTATAGATTATGAGATATGGAGCAAAAGGACAAAATTATTTTTAAAGGCACTGGGATATGATATTTGGAAATCAGTTAAGACAAGATACAATGCTACAAGGAAACCTAAGATTGCAACCTAGAAGGAATTGAAGAAGAACAACAACATAACAATGGATTTGATTTGGGAAGGATTACCTTATTCGGTAAGAGAAAAGGTTGGTAACTGTTTATCAGGTAAAGAACTTTGGGACAAGCTACATGATATCTATTTTTCTCCCATCACAGAGCTAGAAATTTCTAAAGAAGGTACATGTACAAAACAAAAATAAATATGCTCATCATATCAAACAAATTCAGAAGAAGAGTGAGAAATTATCAGATGCTAGTCTTTTTAATTTAATTATGAAAAGTGTGGACATCTTGAAATTGAATGCCCTAATTTGAAGATTGAAAGTGACAAGACAGAAGAGCCCAATGAAATAGAAGACAATTCTGAAACTGAAAAAAAAAGAATCACAAAGAAAAATTCAGTCAAAGAGAAAGATAACTTGAAGATGAAATAATGACTTTGAAGATCCAACTTGAATAAGCAAAGTGAACAAAAGAAGTCATGAGGAATCAGATGATGATGAAGGAAGAAGAGGTAGAGAAGCATGAAGAGAATTTGTCATGTTGAGAGTAAAATTTGTTAAGCTCAACACAAATGTTAAAGAGAAAGAAACATCCATATATTTAGTTGAAGATAAGCCATCCAAGTTTCCAAAAAGGAAGAATGAAGAGATTCCAAAGACTTATGAAGAAGTCATTAAAGGTTTAATAAAGAAGGAAGAATGAAATCCCTTGAAGAAGAACATTCTAGAAGTGCAAAAGACTCAATAAGAAGACTACAAAAGAAGATCCTCCACGTTAAAGACACAAAGAATCCTCAATTTTTATCGTGATCAACCAAAGCATGATTTCAGAAGGACTACACCACAAAGACGATCATTCACTCCTAGGTATGTAAATTTGTTTTATGGTCATTGTTTTTATTGTACTAACTTTGGATGTAAGGTTGTAGATTGCAGGGTTTATGAAAGAAATATTCAAGCAAGAAATACTTATGTGGCCCCACATAATATTGAATGCTACAAATGCCGCAACTATGGTCATATAGCTCAGAATTGTAGAAGCATTACAATGCCATCCATGAAGAAAGAAACACATATCATATATAATAAAGTATGGAAACGAAAATAGGAAGAACAAATGAACAAAGATCAGGTCCCAAAGATCGCAATATTGGAAATAATACAAGATGAAGACAAATCTACAAATAAAGAGGAAGATGAGTCCACATCAGGGCGGGTATTCTTCTGAGCCATCCGGTTTGGAGACTCCCATGTAATATGGATATTAGATAGGGGGAGCCTATGCAGTAGCTGAGACATATCAGAGAACCATCCTTCGAGTATCTTACAAAGTTCGAGTAGAAAGAATTAGAGCAATCAATTAGCAGAAGTACAGTATGACAGATTGATCAGTTGGAAAATTACACATGCAAAAGTATATGATTGTATTTAGACAAATATATCTTCAGCACAACTTGTTCTAGATATGCAGAGTTTGGTTTAGAGATTGAGAAGATTAGTGGACACAATTGACATTTGATGATCAATTGCAGCAGTGAAGACTTCATGATAGTACAGTGACAGATGGACCAACATTGTGGAAAGTTGAGTAACAGAGTCTTGGACAGTATGGACAGGGATGGATTTGTAAGAACACTTAGCAAGTTTGGACATATATATGATAGTGGATGAAAGCATGGATTCATAGATTGATTTAAATATTGGTTCATAGATTGGTTCAGAGATAAATGAACATTATCATAATGGATGATAATGATACATGAATATTTGAATGCTTATTCTTGAATGCTTTTTATATATGTCAGTTGATTAAACGAGGAAACACCAATGGACAATAACTCCAAAAGGAAGCAAGTACATGAATACCTACATCGATCTACATAGAAACATCCAGAGAAGTCATCGGAGAGAGAGATTGAAAAAGGAATATTAGTAGTATACATATATGGAAACACACCCATAAGGGAGCTATTCTTTTAACTAGGATTGGTTAGAGCAGGTACAATGTCAGATCGACAGTGGGAGTTAATCCTTTGTCAAAGGGAGAGAGAGAGTAAACAAAGGCATGAAGACATGGGGAGCAACCCCAAGGAGAGTTCAATAAGTGGGAGCATACCCAAAGGGAGATACCCTTTTCCATTTATGTCAAAGGGGGAGAGATAGAAACATTGATGAGGAGAGATGATCACAGGGAGAGCATGAGAATGCGTGTTTTCATGACTAAGTGTTGCCATCAATGTTGGTGTTTCCATCAATGACAACCAACTATCCAAACCAACTGTCCATCAATCTAAATCAACTATCCAACACCATGCTCTGTGAAAGATATGGGGATGCATATAGATAGGTAAGGGGTTGAGAATTTTGAGTAAAGAGAGAGTTCATTATTGTAAGAGAAAGGTAAGTTGGAACATAGTGAGAGTTCCAAGTTCAATTTTGTAACAGTTTTTGCATAAATATGTTGTTCAAATATAGTAGATGGGCATGAATGATAAGAAAGATATCTTAGCACACAATGCATCTTTGTTCTGATTGACTGTTGATGCATTTTGAGCAGGCTTTGGCCTTTGTACATGAAATTTCATTTGAATGAAGTCGATTTGAATGAAGGGAATCTGAATACCTTTCTTTTTGTATTACATGTGTTATGTTTTGGATGCATGACTGATTAAGTTCTTCTGGATAATAATATGTCAATTAGCTATGATTGAATGAATGAGTTCTTTCTGGAGATTTCCTATATGTGTTGTCCCTTCACACCCTACATAAGACTAATGGTCTCTATGATTCTCTTGGCGTCTCAGGTAAAACCTTCTTCAATTCTCAATTGAAAATTGAATATGTCAACGCCTATAAAGTTTTATTAGTAAGAGCTTTACAAAACCTGGGTCTTTAACCCCCAGCGATAGATAAGGCCAACATATGCAATGAGACATTTAATGATAGCATAACTCATATAATTTATGTTTTGTATAATGTATATACTTGAAACATATATCAGTAGCATTACATTATTGCATCAATATGTCGAAAAATTTTGATGTTCAAATCCCGCATCACAGTGAAGGATTCCTAAATTGGAACTTAAGGACTAAAATATTTGATAAATTTGAGCATTAAGAAAATGCATTTAGATAGTGTCGTTAATACTTTTCATAGTTGTTTTGCAGTGCCATGTTAGATGTGGAAGATACATGTGGTAAAGAGAAAATGACACACGTCTTTTTTTTTTTTGGCAAATGAATTAATATGGATGCTATAGAAATCAAAATCGGATAGTACGTGAACATTGAATAGTTTTTCTAATTATGTATTTGAAAGTTAGTTTTTAAGTTTGAAAAAAAAAATGGAAAAAATTACATACACGAAGGGTAATTAAGGCTCATCAGAATGACACAATCAATCATGAGTTAAATTTACAAAAGTAAAATATTCAACAAATAATTTAAAAAAAAAAACTTAAATTAATATATGTTATGCGAAAACATTAAAAGTAGTTTTTTTTTGAAAAGGAGTTAAGTAATATGAAGTCAGGCTGCTTTGAATTTATATCCATTTTTTTTTCCAAAAAACTTAAATTAATATATGTTATGTGAAAACATTAAAAGTTTTTTTCGGAAAGGGGTTAAGTAAATTTTTTTTTTTTTTCAAAAACTTAAATTAATATATGTTATGTGAAAACATTAAAAGTTTTTTTTTGGAAAAGGGGTTAAGTAATATGAAGTCAATCTGCTTTGAATTTATATTAAAAATTATAGTCTATGTTGTATACATGTTAGGTGTTAATAGGTGATTTTTTTTAAACATAAAATGCCAAAAGTGAAAGTGGAGTTAAATTACTAATGCTAATGTTTTATTGTCAATTGGGTCTAGCACAAGTGGTTGGGAAGAGATTTGTTATTCTTTCTACCTAGATTCAAACTCTTCTTATGACATGTTTTCTTTTCATGAGTCAATTGTGCTCTTCGTGAGATAATTGTAGATGGGGGTTGACAAGATACCAACAATCTCATCCTCACTTTTGGGCTTGGGAGTGGGATGATTTGCATTCCAAGAGAAAAAAACAATGTCAATACTTTTTAATAGTGAACAACAATAAAAACATGGTTGTTAAATAAATAATTACTATACAATTTTTTTCCATTACTAATGAAAAACATGGAAAATGTTTTGATAAAAGTTGTTATCTCTAATATCAAATTGACCATGGTGAATGTGAATGTGTTATCTTTAATATCGAGCCACATTCTTTCAACAATTTTTTTTTTTTTCAAATTACATTTTCAATAATTGCTGGTTAAACTTGCATACAATGAATTTTTACTATAGATATTTAATAATTCCATACTATACCTTCTTTCATACTAGTTTCTACCAAACATTACATTTTGAAATGGGTGTAGGAATTTTTTTAAGGATTCACATTAATCTTAAAGTGTAAAAACCTTGGTGAATTTTATTAATTCTTAAAATGTCAACTATAAAATCACTAGCAATATTTTTAAAAGTTATTCAAATTTTTAAGGATTTTATATAGTTTCTACTCTAGAAAAAACTAACAATTTTTAAAGTAAAATGATTTTATCCTATAGAATTTGGGTGAATCATTTAAGAAAAAAATTAAAAATTAACAAATCATTTTTGGAAAAAAGAGAAAATTAACTCATAAATGAAATTTAACCCCTAAAAATTCCCATAAATAAATGTGAACTAATATTCTTTACTATTTCAACTATACAAAGAGTTGATGTAATAAATCTTCAAAAAATAAAGAGCAATTATTTAACTATTATTATTAAAATAAAAAACAATTATTTAACTATTATTATTAAAATAAAAAACAATTATTTAACTATTATTATTAGAATAAAAAACAATTATTTAACTATTATTATTAGAACGCTAACCACTATAACTCCATTGCTTACAAACATAAATGAGAAATGAGAGGAATTGAAGTCCAACCCTTGGAGTCCACATGATCTCCTTGGAAAGTTTGCATCTTTAAAATTCCACACGATATCCTTCAAAAGTTTGTATCTCTAAAATAAAGTAAAGATTGAGTACGTTCATCAACATATGAGAATTTGAGTAATTATCAATATATGAGCAATTCGTCTCTAGTTTATGGGATGTAACAAAACGTTTGATTAGAGTACATGCTAAGTTTGGTCATTGATTGGAGTACATGTTAGGTTTTATAAAAACATTTTATAGAAGCACATGTTAGCTTTTATGAAATGTGTAACGTAGAGGATGTATAGTGTATGTTTGGTCAAAATCTAGTAAACTTACATTGTAATTTTAGGTTAGTGTTTAAGAATCCTAGTTGTGTGTTGGTTTTTGGGCATACAATTTTTAAAGTTTTGAAATATCAAATTTTTATAATAATAAGTTTTTAACAATTTTTTTTTGAATTTAATGGAATTTGAATTGAGTGAAAGATAACTAAATCATTTCTTTGAATTTAATGAAATTTGAGTTGAGTGAAAGATAGCTAGGGTTTAGTGAACTTGTTTATATATCTTGAATTCATCTATTTCATGACTATTACAAGTTCTATGGATTTAATTGGTATGTATTGGCACCAATCGACTTGCCACCACCAACCATAAGGCTTTAGCTAGGGAGCCCATTATGGCTACTTATGGCTTTAGCTAGGGAGCCCATTATGGCTACTTATGGGATTGATGTTGAATCATTTGATATGACCTCTATTATAACAGTCCATAATATCATTGTTAAAGGCAATTGTGAGCATTATAGTTCCACCCAATACACCCACGAAGTTTGTTCCAAAGGTCTTCCACGAGGTAATATAAAACCTCCTAATGAACTACTCATTCATGTTAATGGTATTAAATATGAAGATGTATAAAATGAACTACTCATTCATGTTAATGGTATTAAATATGAAGATGTATAAAATTTATTTGAAAAAAAAACACTCTTTGTGTACTTTGTTGGATGGGTTAAGACCATGGCAAGTAAAGTT
>CBVK0102516666.1:0-10601 GCA_900067695.1 Picea abies | reverse complement strand
ACTAAAATTGCAAAGGAGGAGGAGGATACACAACTCATTATCCAGTTGGAGAATTGTACATCAAAACCTATTTGTAATAAAATCAAACACAAGGTATCCTAGTCGATACAATCATAAGCTTTTTATAAGTCAAGATTCAGGATTATAGATTCGATATTCTTCTTCTTGATACTATGAAGACATTCGTGTGTTGTGCCTATGACGTCCTGTATCTGTCGGCCTTTTAGGAACCCGAGTTGTTCTGTAGAGATGTATCTGGATAGTATGGGCTTGATGCGATTTGCAATAATTTTGGATATTACTTTGTAAATAAGATTGCAAATAGAGATGGGTCTGTAGTCGTTGAAGGTAGTCGACTTGTTTGTCTTTGGAATCAGTGCAATAAAGGTAGAGTTTATACCACTGATTACTTGTCCTTTAGTTCTAGACTCCTCCACCATTACCAACAGATCGTTCCCCACAAGATAAAAAAAGACGATGAAGAACTCCATGGTCCATCCATCAGGACCCAGACTCTTATCTTTCTTAAAGGAATGTATCACTTCCTTTAACTCTTCTATGTTGACGGGATGAGCTAGAGAGATTGTATCTAAATCTGAAACCATGTGTGTAAAGAGTCCGACAAGTCTGCATTATTCCATGGATAAAAGTTGACCTTGTGCTTTGAAAAAATTGCTAAAATATCTCACAGCCTCTATTTTAATATTCTCCTGGCCAATGTGTTGACGCCTAGAGGAGTCTTCGACTTCCCAATTGTGTTTTCCATTTCTCCTATAACTGGCTTACCGGTGAAAGAACTTTGTGTTTTGATCACCTCCCTTAATCCAAATAGCTCTGTTGCGCTGCCTCCAAAGTTCTTCTTTTACTCTAAAAAGGTTGTTTTGATCCTGTTCTAAACATATTAATAACTTTTCAGTATCATCTGTTAATTCACCACTGACCTGATGACTTAAAATAACATTTATGTCAGATTCCAAATGTTCATTTATCATTTACGAGTTTGTATCATTTATGTTGCTTCACTTGCTTGAGCATTGCATGACACTTTGGTTTAAAAATTTATGTTGCTTCACTTGCTTGAGTATTGCATGACACTTTGGTTTAAAAATGGCTAAAAGAACCATTAAAAACTTGTCAAACTAAAATGCTTCAAACATTTAGGACAAAGATTAACTTCTACGACACTCCTAACATTTAATCATAGTCTTTATTTTGTTGTAATTATAAAATCAAATTCTATTATAAATAATACTCTATCTCAATTATTCACAAATTTAAAGAACAATAAAGTGGTGAAGTAGAAGAATTAAACCAAATGTATGGACATGTCACGTGTAAGTGGCATTAGATGGAATGCAAATAATGAATATTAGTTCTCATAATACTTTTGAAGTTATGAAAAGTTTCTATCTATATATATATAAGTTTTTATTATTTTTTATTTTTTAAAGATAAGAAGAATTCTATTTTAATACAAGTGATCAATGCAAAGTTTTTCAAGAATCAGAGTAAGTTAATAAGTAGACAAATTCCATTTTTTTGTTGAGTTTATTTCTTTTTTCAACAATACAAAGTTATTTTTTCCAAAATTTCAAAAATCTAAATTATCTTAAAATTGACCACCACCTCGCAAAATTCCATGATAACTCCATCAATAAAATGAAATTACAACTTTCCACAAAATTCATCTTAAATTACAAAAAAATATCCCACTTAAATTATTCCAAAAATCCATATAAAAAACATTGATAATAATTTTCAATTTACACTTAATAAAATAATAAAATTAAAACATATAATTATTTCAAAAGATTAAAATATTTACTCATTCCATTTATAAAAATAATTCTACAAATTTATTTGATACCCACACTTTACCTTTCAAAAATATTATACAGTATTTTGTCACCATCACCTATAAAGTCATGCAACAAACACTTTAAAGACTAAAGCATCTCCTTACGTTGCAACCCATGTGAATAGTGGAAGCACTTATTTGTGATTCACATTATAGTGAGACCCACCATTTTAAAATATCTAGAGTTGATCTAAGCATATCAACACCACAGCCCCATCATGCATGTCGTTATGTATGGATTCACCAAATTTCATTGTGCATAGATTCATCATGTTCCATTGAGAGACATAACCAATATAAATTATTAATATTATATATTATGTGATTGAGAAATTTGATATTTATTTTTAATTAAATATTATTATAATAAGGGTTAAAGTTGTTACACAATATATTCATTGTAAATATACATTTAATATAATTTAAATTGGTTACACTAATATATTTAATATATAATTAATTAAAACAAATTTTTGATAAGAAAAATAATATTTTATTTCATAATTATTTAATTAAATAAAATTAATAATATTTAATTAAAATTATAAATAAAAAATAAAAAATAAAAAATAAATATTTCAAATTTATATTAATAGTTTTTAATATATATATATATATATTTTAATATAAAAATATTAAAAATTAAAACATTAAATTTTGAAAAATGATATATAAATAAAATGAGTTGGTGTATGTATGTAAATTTAGGTTGAATGGTATAACAATCAAAATTTATAAAGGAAAATTAGTAAAATGTAAAGGGGAAATGATGAGTTTTTGTTACTACTCATAAAAACAATAAAGAGAAAATTATGAATAATAATATTTATAAAAAGAAAATTATAAGTATTTGTTACTCAAAATTATAGGTAAAATTATAGGTTAGATAATTGATTTTTATATATTTTTCAAAATTTATATTAAGAAAATATTTAAATTAAAAATAAAATTACGATATTAAATAAATCTATATTATTTATTATTGTTATTTCTATATTTTTTTAAACATTTAATTTCTAAAATTTTCATCTTATTTTTTCTTCTTCGAAGTAACTATTTATTCTAAAACTTTTGGATATATTCATAATAAGCTTAACATGTTATTAACATGAATAAGCTTAACATGTTATTAACATGAATAGAGTGGGGAAGATAACACTATCTCATAACCATACTAAATAGACTCAATTAACAATTTTTCATCTTATTTAATTGAATGATAAAAATATTTTACTTCTTTCTCAATACATTTATTTAAATTGTTTGTTTTATGATACAATTAATTAGACCATCTTTTTTTTTTGAAAAATAAAAAATGGTAACATATCATTATAAAAATGCATTATCACTATAAAAATGACCTAAATATGAAGTTTTATAATAGTGGATGTTATGATTCTTATATATTAATTATAATTTATTTTATTTAAGAATGTGTTAATTAGTAGATTATATATACTTTCTTATATACACAATTTGAGTGGGCTTAATGATTAAAAGCATATGTTTCCTCTTAAAAAGTCACAAGTTCAAATCTAGAGAGAGTAGGGTATTTTTACCTTAATAAACTTTACCAATCTTAAAAATAAATTATTATTATTATATTTAAAAATTATAAATTAGAAAAAAAATTTCATACATTATTAATTAATTTGATATGTAATTAAATTATCATAATTTTAAAATTATATTATTATTATGGAAAAAATATTTTTTTTCCCTTACTTCAAAAACTTTTAACTTTTTATTAAATTTAAGATTCATTCTCAACTCAAATCTATTCCATATACTCCATTTCAATTAAAATGACAAAGTTTAATAAAAATAAGCTTTGATCTTTAAAATGCTAATATGGATTTAAATAATAATATTTACGTCGTACACCTATTGACAATGGGCACATTTAATAAGTTTTTAGTTCTTAATATGTTTTCTATGGACCGGATTAAATATGCCTAAAATATTCTTAGTCATCACAATAAATGAATGGCTCTGATTTTATCCATTAACTTCAGAGCTTTTATAAAGATATCCGTTTATATGTTTACTTTTTTACATTTACCTAATCGTGTTTAAAAATTACTGTGTTCACTAACTTATTGTCACATCTACCTAATTAAAAAATACTAACTTATCGCTAATCAAAAATTTAACAGCCAGTCGCCTTTCGGCGTTCACCACGATATACAGTAAATTTGATATTTGTTTTTGAGTAATTGGATAGGTAAGTCTCGAAGTCCATTTTAACCAATTTTAATTTTATTTTTGAAATTTAAAAAAGTTTGAATTTTTATTGATTTGAAAATTTTCAATTGTGTATAAAGTTTGTATCTTGGTAGAAATTATATATATTGATTTAGTACTTGTTTTCAAATTATTGATAAATAAGTTTCAAAATCAACTATAACAAGTTTTGTTTTGATTTTTTGAACTTTAGAGAGTTTCAATTTTTATTGATTCGGAATTCTTATTTAATTTTTGATTATTTTAATGGTATAAATGTTTAGAAAATATTTTTTTCAATATTTATGAATTTTGTATTAACACTTTATTTATATTTAAAATTTTTAATTATTTTTTATTAAACTTATGTAAAAAAATTTATTTTTAATTAAACAAATTTTTTAAATATATTTTTTCATTATACATAAACCTTATATCATAATAACATTTTATATCTAAAATTTCAAACTATTTCTTATTCGAGCTACCTAAATTTATGTCTAAAATTTCAAACTATTTTTTATTCTACCAAAAAAATATTAACTAAAAATTAGTTTACTCTTTTGTAAATACAAATTACTTTTATTTTTGTACAAATTACTTTTATTTTTGTAAAAGTTAGGTTTTCATCATCCCATTTAATAATTTTTTTCCATTTCCTTTTTCCTATTATTCTCATGCCTCTTGGCCTTTTGATTTTTGTTTGATTCTTCCCTATTTTCATTTTACTCCATACTCTCTTTTTTACCTCCTCATTTATAATTATTTATTTTAACTTAATTTATAAATATTTATTTATTATAATTTATATTTTAATTTTTTGTTACGATAATTATGGAAATGAATCGAGGCTAGTTGTTATATATATATAAAAAAAAAACCAACAATCAATTTGCACAACATCTTCTTGTTCATTTTATTTTAAATGATTCTTTCTTATTTTAAGTTGTTCATGTTTTTTTTTTTAAACTGAAACGGATATAGGATTTATTTATCTGGGAAGAAAATGGGTCTTTGCCAAGGCAACCCCTGTTACAATGTAGTATTCATGCTGCTTTTGATTTACAACATTTTCAGTGGATTTGAACATAGCTTTCGTTGTTTACAATTAACAATCCTTTCATGAATTAAGTTGTTAATGTTTTAAATATTTATTAGATTTTTCAATTTGTTCATCTCTTAACTATCTATCCAATTTTCCAATTTGTTCATCCTTTAAATATCTATTTTGACACTCTTTTATATTATTATTTTAGTTTATTTGTTCTTGATGATAGGTGGAGTGTTCACTGGAAAGGTTAGACTTACCTATCATAACTCATTTGTCAAGTTGCAAAGGACAACAATCATTGGTTGTTATCCACTAATGCATGCTTACTTATCACCATTATTCAAGGAAAACTACGCCACATGAAATAATCCAAAACTCATGCGAGATTTGTCAAGTTGCAAAGGACAACAATCATTGGTTGTTATCCACTAATGCATGCTTACTTATCACCATTATTCAAGGAAAACTACGCCACATGAAATAATCCAAAACTCATGCGAGATTATTCAAGGACTATCATAACTCAATTGTCAAGTTGCAAAGGACAACAATCATTGGTTGTTATCCACTAATGCATGCTTACTTATCACCATTATTCAAGGAAAACTACGCCACATGAAATAATCCAAAACTCATGCGAGATATTCAAGGAAAACTACGCCACATAAAATAATCCAAAACTCATGCGAGATGTTTTTGGGTCATTAAATTTTTCCTTAGGTCTAGAGAAGACGACCCTTAATCAATCAAAAACAATTTTATGTCTTACTTGAAAACCAAAAGACTCTCTCAACCTAAATAATATATGTAAGAAAGCTAATATCCCTTCTAATTATTGCTAAGGCTATCTCCAACTAATCATATACATTTTAATAACATCTAATTTTAATCTTAATCTTATACATAAAATCAAATATTAATTTTGTTGAAATTTAACACGTTAAAACATAAACATATAAACACAAATTACCTATCTAACCAAATACATCATATTGATCATATTGCACGCAAATACCTATAAAAGTACATTTATTATTTTATAAACTGACGCACAAATTTAAGGTCCAATTTCTAAACAAATTTATCAAAAGAGTGGCCCCACATCATTGGGACCAATGTAAACGACTACAAAATCATTGCAGATGGGAAAACTACAAGAATATTTTCATCCATATAAAAAATATGCGATATTGAGGTTGGATACGTAGAGGTAGGTAGAGAAAGAATTGCGATAACAACTCGAAAAAGAGTGCACAGAGGCTCAAATTATAAGTTTTCAGAGCATTTGGGAGCGTGCGGAGGAGATTGCCCTACCACTAAGGGTAACCACATTAGGTAAATTCTTTTATGTTTTTTTAATTTTGAAGGCAGTTAACTTGTCATCTTGTTGTTGTTTGTCCAGTTAATCATTGTGGGGTTGAACAATTCCAGGGCCATGGTTTTCATTTCCATTCTCTCCACCCCATATCTCTTCTGGTTTCCGAACTCGGAATGACTTGATTTCTCTCTAGTGGTGAGTCCCAGATTGCCCACATCCTCAAACTTTCATTTTCAACTTTCCATTTGCTTAAGAGTTTCAGTTCCCAAGCCCCAATGTGGATTTTCTCTGCAATATTTCCCTGGGATCGAGTACATTGAAGATCAGTGGATGACGGGCAGTACAGGGGCAGAAAGGGCATTTTTCCTGCAGGTTTTTTAGCTTTTCAGGCAATGCAGATATCAGGCACTCGCAGGCCTGGCAGGCCATGGGCTTGTGTTGTTTCTCTATGACTGAGTGCAGGAGAATAGATCTGGAATTGTTTATGAATGGGAGGATCAATATAAACAGTGGGTTTTTTATCAGAAGCAGAGGCAGATGGGGCAAATGTGGCTGACACACAGACCAAGTTGAGAAAAGGCTGATTTTTTCTCTCATTTGAAGGGCTGCCCATGTGAAAAGATTTGGCATTTGCTGTTTCCGGAAGGTTCGCAGAGAAAGTTGAGGCATTGGCCTTGTATCAGGACATAAGAATACAGCGTGGATCTAGAAGAAAACAGAGACAGAGAACTATGCAGCAAGATCAGAGAAGAAAAGTAAGTATCTTGATCCGGGGTTGATCTGATTGTCTTTGATTTGATTAATGCAAGGTATGCTGCGTTGGGTTGATCTGATTGTCTTTGATTTGATTAATGCAAGGTATGCTGCGTTTTCTTTTCACACTGCCCTTTATGAAATTTGGGTCTGTGTCGGTATGTCTTAGGGGATTCTTATAAGCTTGATGTCCTGCAGTAGATGGAGAACACGGTCTTACATTCCCACAATTAGCTTTTGGCATTAGGGCCCATGTTGTTTTTGTGTCTGTGTTAAAACTTTAACAGGATAGGAATCAAACCCAGGTCCTGCCCCCGGCCGTTGGGCTGCTTTACTACTGAGGGACATCCCCATTTCATGATGGGTAACACCTTATTCTGAATGTGGATTGGTATTCCAACACTCCAAAATTGAAATGACTCCATGGAATAGCAAGGTGTGGGTATTGGTATATTGTTGATAGCGATTAACCTTATTTGTTAAAAAGATCATGAAAGCTCTTAATGCCAGACTTGTGGACCCTCTTTTGCTTTTGGTTGTCTTACCTGACTAGATGGTAAGGTTATCACTTACCTTTTACCTATCATTAATGATTGCCACCCAGTGGAGAAGGTTTTCCCTTTAATCTGAAGGGCTCCTTGCTGTGTAACTCATCAAAATTTGTTTTCATTCACAGTGCTACTGGAACTAATGAACCAACCTATAAGAATAAAAAGCTTGACACTGAGCATGCATTGCCCCTCTTTTGATTAAAAAATATTTATCATAGTCTTCCCTTTTAAAGAACAAATTAATTGAAGCCATACTCTTGAATGGCCTTTCAAGTTTCATGGTCCTTTTGAGTTGGCAGGTGATTTTTTTCATGTTTGGCATTTATTATGTTTTGGACTCCCTTCCTTTTCTTATCCTAAAACATTTCCCTTTTAAGCCATGTCACATTTTGGAGGTTCGCATTTCCTTGTTTGCATCTATTCAAAGTATACAAGGCAAATCATGCATTCAGTCTTGAAATCCCTTCATCAGTTATTTCATTTAAATCATGAATTTGATTACAAAGGTCTGAATGCTATAACATACTGTATTGAGATGTGGACATCTGGAGATGCGATGACCTATAGAATCCAGCTTATTGTGGTTCATTTTTGATGATTTTACATTCATTTTACCCAGGTGATTGCTGCATTGGACCTTTTCATATGCTTCATATGCCTCTGTGAAGAACACTGAATTTTCACCCAAATGTTAGGGAATTCTACTTTCTGCTATTTTGAGGCAAGGATAGCTCCCATCATCTTATATTTTCCATGTTTAGTTCTTGATCGGCTTAAATTGATCCCATTTATTTGGTTTGATACTATATCCCAACAAAGGATGACAAATTTATCTCTTTCATTTCGTTTTTAAAATTATAACTGGACATCCTACTCTGCCCTGCAGATAAATCAGTTCAGTTAATACTTTGAAGTGTGGTTCAGGCCTCCGTTCAAATTTTTAGTCATAGATGTGTCTTTCAAAATGAGATCACAGGCATTAACTCATGCATGGTACTGATAATGCTTTTCTTGATGTTTAGCTGGAAAATAATTTATCTGCTAGTGTCCTAATGATGAAATAGCTCATAAATGTGAAATTACAGAGGCTTGTTCAAACCCAATGCTCCTACTCCTTTTGTATATGTTTTGGCTGCTAGTGTTCAATGAAGAAACCTTTGGCAGTGCCATTACCCACAGTAGTTCAGTTTTGATATCATTTTTATGCTTTGATGGAATTCTGTTAGCTTGTTTTCATCTGGGAGAAAATCTGGTCATGGAAAATTCAGGTTCAGATCATACTTGTTGTTAGCTTGTTTTCATCTTGGAGAAAATCTGGTCATGGAAAATTCAGGTTCAGATCATACTTGTTATTTTGCTCTGCTTAATCTTTTTCTTTCTGTTAGATCTTATTATCTGCTTCTTACCTAAATATTCAGATTTCCATCACAGATCATATTTTGTGAAGATGATGTAAGGTTTAAAATCTGATTGTGATGCAATTCATCTGATGCAGACCCCTACAGAGGTTGAGTTTTTCACTGAATATGGTGAAGCAAGTCGCTACAAGATTCAGGAGGTTATAGGCAAAGGGAGCTACGGTGTTGTATGCTCTGCAATTGACACTCACACTGGGGAGAAAGTTGCAATCAAGAAAATAAATGACATCTTTGAACATATTTCTGATGCAACCCGGATTTTACGTGAAATTAAGCTTCTGAGGCTGCTGCGGCATCCTGATATTGTTGAAATCAAGCACATTATGTTACCGCCCTCTAGGCGGGAATTCAAAGACATTTATGTGGTATTTGAACTTATGGAATCAGATCTACATCAGGTTATTAAGGCGAATGATGACTTGACTCCAGAACATTATCAATTTTTCTTGTATCAGCTTCTACGAGCTCTGAAGTACATACACACTGGTAGCTTTCTTTTGCTAATATTTTTATTTCTAAATAAGTTTTTACTTTAAACACTGGGAAAGGGTGTATGCATGATCATTGGTGACTATATTACCTAGATATACGGGCAGTTTATGTGAGTAGGCAATATTCAGTTACTGTTCTGCTGTTAAAATTGTGATTGTTGCTTTTATGTTGCAGGGGTTTTGTCTGATTTTAATTTATTCTCACTATTTTTTAATGCATACTTACTGTGAGAAAATAAATATGCATGTATAACATATTTCCTTTTTTGCCTTCTAGTTTTATAGACGAAGAAATCAAAACCATGAGATCATTCTGTATGCTCTTTTCTTTCTATGTATTTTTGCAATACAGATGTATTGACAGTCCAAGTGTGATATATAAGCTATTAAACACTAATTGTTTTAATAATTTTCTGGCACATCAGCTATTTATACTCTTGATTGATATTATGAAGGGAAGCATGCTGCACTCCATGTGATTGAAGTCCCTATTTTTTTCACCACGGTGATGTCCACTATAGGCATAGGGGCCATTGTTTTGTAATTATTCATGAGTCTGAGGATCAGTTTTTTGACCACAATTGGACATTGGTAGCCCATTAACCCTCAGACCAAAATAGTTTGATTCAGTGACATTAGAAGCCAATCCTTCAGAATAATGGGTCAAATTACTGCAAGTGTTAGTTCCAATTTGAGGATTCTCAATTTTCGTCTCTGTATTTTCCCCATACATTGCATTTATGAATCATTTCAAGTGGTTGCGCATTGCAATTGTGCTTGATTCACTTCAAAAAATATATATTTTAGAGTTTTTTGAAGTGGGTATGCTTCTTTCTTGTTTGTGCACTAAAGGGTATCTAGTTCAGGACATTGTTTCTGTTTAAATATTTCTGTTAAGTTGTAACTGTGTTTTCAAGAATCTATTGTGACTGTGAGCC
>CBVK0102516665.1:0-17471 GCA_900067695.1 Picea abies | reverse complement strand
AAGTTGTAACTGTGTTTTCAAGAATCTATTGTGACTGTGAGCCACCTTCCCATTTCATGGAATTTTAATATGGAAGAAGAAATGTGAATTCTATTCTCTAATCTGTCAACTTTATGTTCTTGTAGCAAATGTGTATCATCGGGATTTGAAACCAAAGAATGTTTTGGCAAATGCCGATTGCAAGCTAAAAATATGTGACTTTGGCTTAGCAAGAGTTGCCTTCAATGACATGCCCACAACAATCTTCTGGACGGTATAGTAATTTAATTCTATATTATACGATCTGAATCTAATAAGTTGCTATATTGTTATATCTGGTTTGACATGATTTCTGTTGAATTCTCTGATTGGTTTTGATTGTTGTACTTCAGTTAGTAAAGTTCCCATTTTTAAGATCTATTTATTTGATGAGGTGCAGGACTATGTTGCCACAAGATGGTATAGGGCTCCAGAGCTGTGTGGATCCTTTTTCTCCAAGGTATGGACTAGTTTGCATGCACAAAGGTTTTTCTTAATATTTTTAAAGGATTTATTGTTAGAAAAAGCTCATATAAATAATAACTGCGGTCAAATAAGTCCACTGTAACTAAATATTCTTAGATGTATAACTTTCATTCTCATCTTGTTGCCTCACTGGATGTTATGGAACTAGGTGTTTGCTTGGTAGTAGTGTGTTAATTCACCATATCCAGTTATCTTGTGTGGTAATTGTATGCGTGCTAATTATTTTCAGGTGTTTAATCTTTTATCTGTAATTTTGTCCAGTAAAACACCCACACCTAGGAATTCATTTTATCAAGAACACCTGATGTCAGTTGTTGCAAAATTTATGTGATTGTGTGTCTTGGTGAGACACATGAATGAATATACTAAATCTCTTGATGATGCATGTATGGAAGGAATCCTTTCTTTTATAGAGGAGAATACTAAATGTAAGCTTAAAGAATTATTATATTTCAAAAGTATCGAGATGAAAAATGCGTAAATAAGATGCAGAAGTTGTATCTTGCAATTGAGGAACCAGGAATTGAATTTCTTTTGCACAATTGTGTAGAACTTTTAAGAGCCCCAGAATCATGGATCATATTGCACACTTCTGATGTCATATGCAAAAGTTATGGCTGTTCAAAGTTATGGGTTATTTTTTTTGCAATTTTCAGATCTCTTAAGATGGACTAGGAGTGCATGATTGTTCAGAGAGAATGTGTGAGTTGATGGGAAAACAGCCTGGCTGCTAGGGTATAAATACTATACTGTAATCCCCTATAAAAGGATGGCCCTCCTAAATGGTTGTATATATCTCTTTTAACGTTCTACAATTTTATCCTTTTTCTAATAGAAATGTGTACTCTTCTCTTCGAAGTTAAGGCTGCATAATTGTTTTATTATTTATCATATTATTATTTGTGTGTTGTTTTCTTTTGGGCTGTAAGAGCCATCATGGCAGCTTGCTGTCTCAATATGAATCATTGTTTTTATAAGTTTACCATGTTAGTCTAATCCAATCTTTAGATTGATGATAGATTGTTGTTGCAACTTGCAAGCAGGTAGAAAATTCTAAAGGGTAAATCTAGGTTCCTTTATGTCGCTTCATTTCTGTAGAAAAGTTGTAGATTTCCTTATCTGTATCTACGTTGAGCAAAACAATGCAGCACTTATGTTTCTGGTACCCATTTAAAAATATTTTTTTAATGCTAGTACTCAGTTTCCCAGCGGATTGAAATTGCTTCTCAGGATAAGTTTTTGCAATCGAGTTATGATTGTTTTAATGTTCAGATTATTATCCAGACATGCTTATTACACCTAATTGTGAACTAGGTAAGGGGCTAGGAATCAGTATATCAACTGTTTTTTAGCAGGGTTCAATCACATTTCTAATGACATAAAAAATTACAATGCCTTATTTATTCTGTTCTTTCTAGTTCATATGAAGAAAGTACAAGATCGTTTGTGCTTGATTCAGAGTAGTCTTCNAGTTCATATGAAGAAAGTACAAGATCGTTTGTGCTTGATTCAGAGTAGTCAGGTTTGTAATATTTTCCCTTCATTTTTTTACTGATTGCTTTTCGTGGATTCTTTCTATGAACCTTGATATCTTTTAATGTTTCTCACCGATTTTCAACTTCTTCGAAACAAAAGAGGAAGTTAGTTACAACTTACGAGTTAAGTGAATATTTTGGTATGTTGCAACTTGCATCTCAAGTGAGAAAGAAACTGTTTAGTTTGCTCTCTGAAAGAAAGTAGTGTTTCATGGTAAACAGGTAATGCCCTTAGTTGCATAGAATTTAAAACTGGTTTCAGAGTTTTGGAGTTTTGTGTCAAGAAACACAAACATAACATTTCCATTTCAGAGTGATGTATGACAAAAGACCAAAATTTTGTTCACTCTTTCATTTAAAATTGTTTCATAAAACACCAAAATAAATACCTTACACATTCTTGTATCATGTATATTTTGTGCAACCCATCTTGAAACATCATGTAATCCTAAATATTGAATTCTACCTGCTACAGGTTATGATCTAGATTCTGGACTCATTTAAACAAGTCATTGATAATTGATCCCATTTTTAAAGGAACATCATTCAAGTACATTGTTTGTCTTTGGACTTTGTAGGTTTATCATTGAATGATATAGATTAGAAAATGTTCATTGACCATTCATTAATGTTTGAGCTTCAAAATTTCAAGTCCAAGTCACCCATAATTAAAGGCGACTCTTTTCAAGTCTAAATCACCCATAATAAAAGTTGACTTGTAGCCATCATCATGATCTTTTAGAGTGCTCACCAACATCTTTCATGACTTCAATCTCTTATGTGACATAATATTAGAGCTTTTCTACCTAGTTATCGGAGTCATACTGAACATCTCTATCTTCTCTTCGCTATTAGTAAAGGGTTGACTTAGAGACTTCATTATCACCTTCAACAGTGTCGATACTCACATTCTTCCCTAACATCATTCTCTTTTGTCGCCTTTTATGGAGACTTATGTCCCCATTTCTCTGGGTCATGGTGTCATATGTTCATGAACCCACTCTCAAATTCACTAGAAAGAATAAATAGGTTTTGGAATATTTTGGCTTGTAAATGTCTAGGTCTAGGGTTTGTAGTTTACCCTTTTATCTTTTTCCCTTTTTCACTTAAAAGGTCCAAAATGCCTGTTTCAGTACGGGAAATGCACTTTGAGATAGCATGAAACATGGGAGTTTCTACACAAGAAAAACATGTCACAAAGCCCTGAAGGTAATTTTTCACTTGACTGAAATATGTGTTGCAAATGCCATTTTGTACCCATGTGGCATGGATTTCAAAAGGTTGGTCTATATGATGCTTTATGGCTGCAGGTAATGCCTATTCTCTACATGGACGTGTGTTGGTTTTTTTAGAGTTTGAAATTGAATTCTATGAAGATTCAGGCAACTTGCATCTAAACATGAGGCAGTCAGAAACAATATATTATGAATATACTTCTGCAGTGGTATTTTCTTTTCTGCACTTTGCTTTTTGTTGACAAACTGTTTCATTTGTGCAGTATACACCTGCCATTGATATCTGGAGCATTGGTTGCATCTTTGCTGAAATTTTGACTGGGAAGCCCCTTTTCCCTGGTAAAAATGTAGTTCATCAGTTGGATTTGATTACCGATCTTTTTGGAACTCCTTCCATCGAAGCCATTTCTCGGGTTCGCTTTCTTTCTTTGGCTTAGTTTTTTATAACACAATCAGCATTAATTGGCATGAAATTACAATCATGGATACATATTAGTTAATTTATTGTCAAGTCAGTGCAAATTAGAAAATATATTTACTGGCAGCTGTCTGAATTATTTTGATTTTGTTCACTGTTCCAAAAAAGCTGACGTGAAATCAAATAATCTTTTGTGCAGGTTCGCAATGAAAAAGCTAGAAGATACTTGAACAGCATGCGCAAAAAACAACCTGTACCTTTGTCGCAGAAATTTCCAACTGCAGACCCATTAGCGCTTAAACTTTTGGAAAGATTGTTATCTTTTGACCCAAAGGATCGTCCAACGGCAGAAGAGGTATTTGTTTTAGACACTCTTAGTTCCTTATGAGTAAGATATGCCTTCCTTTGCTGTTGTTGTTTACAAGTCCCCCATAAAGTTAGTCTCTTTGTCGGTGTCTTATAGTTACTTCTCTGACTTGCTGGTGTCATATGCCAGTCTTTGGCTGATCCTTATTTCAAAGGGTTAGCAAAAGTGGAGCGAGAACCTTCAGCTCAACCAATAAGTAAGATGGAGTTTGAGTTTGAGAGGCGAAGGGTAACAAAAGAAGATGTGCGCGAACTCATCTTTCGGGAAATACTCGAATATCATCCACAGATGCTGAAAGAGTACCTAAATGGAACAGATAGATCTAATTTTATGTACCCTAGGTATCATTTGGAATAGCATTTATTTTGTCTTGATACACCTCTTGAGAGTGATGGCTTTATACTCTTTATGAAATAGGGGTCAGTGAATTTTACAAAATTGATTATATCCATTAATCTTTGTTTGTATTGCAGTGCTGTTGATCAATTTAAGAAACAGTTTTCTCACCTCGAGGAGCATTATGGCAAAGGTGGACCTGTGGCTCCTTTAGAAAGGCAGCATGCATCTTTGCCAAGGTAGATATCACTTTCAGGCTGAGCATATTATTAGTTCAACTACTCATTTCCTAGAATTATATCGGGGCAATTTCTGGCTTAAGTATTAAAGGTAAAGCATTCCATTTGCAGATCATCTGTTGTCTACTCAAACACTATGCCCCCCTTGCCAGAGAAAACAATACCAGGTCCTTCGAGGGACCGTACTTCAGAATCCCGTGATGAATCTTCTAGGTATGTTAGGGAAACAGAGAAGCAGCAGCATGATAGGAGTGCAGGAAATGCACTGAAGGCTCCCTTGCAACCACCTCAGAAAATCTTGCAGGGTAACAATTTTCACTTTTTCTTTTATAATGAGTTCAGAATTTGATTTCTATGTCAACTCATGAAATTGGTCTGTGTAGTTGCTTTTTCCCCATCACTTTTCTTCTATTATGTGATATGGGCACATACGTTTTGTCTCTATAATGCAAGCTTTTGTGATGTGTTTCGTTTGAAAGTTAATCAAGGCCTTAATACGATGGCAGGGGGTGCTGCAAAACCAGGGAAAGTTATTGGACCTGTATTACCTTATGAAAATGGTAGTATGAAAGAGGTCTATGATCCAAGAAGGTTGATCAGAAATGCCGTTCTAACAACTTCTCAGTATGCTGCTCCTATTTACTCATATCCAAGAAGAACTTCAAACACAAAAATCGAACAGAATGAAAAGGAAGATGTGGAGTCAACTTTAATGCCACCCAAGGCCCAATATGTTGGAATTGGTGCAGTGAGGAAAGTAACTGCAGTTCAGAGTGGTTCCTCTCGTTTATATTAAGCAAGATGGATTTCCTGGTAATTGCAATATGTAGCCCATTTAGACATTGTTGACTGACATCATTCTTTATTACTTGGCATCTTCCAACACTGAAGCAATTGAGCAACAGATCATATCTAGCATGTGAAGAAGATGCTCATGTACACAAGGTTTTCCTTTTTCATGATGACTGAATATGGTTCAGTATCAAGCCCTTAAGGGATGACAACCATATTCATGTAGACCCTCTGTACTGTAGGAAGAGATGAACTCAATGAAATTAGTATTTTATGGAAGATGTAAATGATTTGATACAATTTTCATTTTTCATATGAAGAATTATTCAATTTCTCCTGATAAACATGCATTGAGTTAGCTGTAGAATAATTATTTAATGGTGGATGATAAACACACATTATATTATAGATTTGTTTGCATTCTATTAAACTTTAAGTTTAATATGTGGAGAAATGGATATGTATTTTATCGTTTTTGTAAATAACTGAATTTTGGCACTTGATTGGCATGGCATCCAGTGATGCATGAGGACTCCAGTACTGTGCTATTTAGTCAATGATTCAAGGTAAAATACATGGCAGAACATGTCATTATAGTATCATAATTCAACATATTTTTACCCGTCCTACTTTGGAATTTAAAGTTTAAAGTTAAATTCATGTTTTTGAAATTAAAATTTAACATTTTACCAGACCAGATATGCTTTGTGCAATATTTTAATTCAATCATCACTGGGGAATGACCACCTTGCTGAAGAAAACCACGAGCTAGGCGTGCAAGTATCCAGACTGGGAAGAAATTGGATTTGAACCGAGACCTCCTGGGGTCGCAAAGCATATGGAGAAGAGTGGTTTGACCAATTCACCCACAGGCCTAAGGCCCCAATCAGATGTAGTTTGTTGTCTCAAATGTGATAACACATAAGTTTTTTTTCCAAAGGAAAACCTTGTGGGATCTGCCCTCTGCCCAGAATATCTGGATCTCGGGTGGCTCAATTGCCAGCCACGGTAGTGCCTTGTAATCTTGAGGGACTTGATCGGATTTGATGCTGCCTTCAGCAACGTGCCTTGGGTGGATGGTTCAATTGATTGAATTAACCCTTGGAGCTATAACACCACGTAAGTTATATATAACATTTGCAAGATAGTTTGGCTATTGATGAATATTTTGGATGAAATACTGATGTCCATGCATCTTCTATGAAGATCCTTTTTGAGAAGCAATTGTCTTGACAAAAACGGTCATCAGTGGTGTAAGATCTTGTATTCTTTATATACAAGTATCTAGAAATCATGCGCACAGTCATTTCCGCTCCCTTTTGAGATGCAATTATATGAAGACAGGTATTTTTTGGGTACATTATGCTCTCACTTTGTATAGGACGTTTTCTGGCCTTTTGGTGTAGTGGTTTTCTCTCGCACTTCACTGGTTTACCAAGCCACATGAGCATTTTAATAATTAACAGAAACGATGCTCCTAATCAGTTTCTAACCTGCTTTGCTGAGAGTATAGAATTAAACATGACAAGCATCACCTTTGCTGAGAGTTTAGAATTAAACATGACAAGCATCAGCGTTGCCGAGAGTTCTGATTTAAACACCACAAGCATCAGTTATTGTGACAAGTGCAATGATAGTATGCTATGCTTTAGGTATCTGAAGGTAACCAACTCTACTTTTGTAGTTGCAAAGGTTACGGTTTTTATTTTAAAAGAAAGAAAATAAGAATTTATTGAAGTTTTACAAGTACAATCAGTTCTTGGCCATACCTTGTAGGGCCCTAGAAGTACGAAGCCTCAGGCTTTACTCATAAGGCAAAACATCGTCATTTTTCTCTGTAACAAACAAATATAAATCAATTTAGGCTTCTTTGAAGGTTACCATTCTCTGATTAATTTTCTTCTTCTCTTTCTGTCTTTGTAAGGAGATCCATAATTGTGATTTCATCATCCTCTTCCGATTCTCATTTGGGTTTTTCCTTGTTTTCCTTTTGTTGAGATTGAGTTGTTGTTAGAGCTGTCTTGATTATTATTGTTGGTGATGGCGCCTTTTGCTATGCATTCCAATCTTTATCTGATTTGTCTTCCATGGTTCAATGTGGGAATCCTTTCATTGTTTTGTGTATTTTTTTCCATTGTTTTCATCTAACACGATTGAGATTTCCTCGAAACCTGATGAATTTGAATGATTTCAAGGATTTACTGTTTCCCCATTACTTTTGCATTCATTCACTAGCTGGGTTGTCTTGTCAGTGTTCTTTTGGTTGATGGATTCTTTGGTCTCCTTAGGTCCATTCATTGGGAGAATTGTTTGAAGGGGAGGATAATGCTATATGTTTGTAAGCACAATGGCATCTCTAATGGAAAATTACAGTTAGAAGCAAGAATATTTTCCAGGGGAGTCGGTAAAATCTAAGAACAAGCTCTTACATAAGCTCTTTCTTGAGATTCTCTTGACACATATTGTGGTACAATATATGGGACATGTATTTATCGAGTTGGTCTATGCATTTTTTAATATCCTCTCGAAGGTAAATTGGAAGATTTGGGAGTCTTATCCATATTGGGATGGCTTCCAATTCCTATGTTGCTAGTTCAATATGCCCACATATTGACTTCGTCCTAAGTGAGCTTTCTTTTAAACAGGGGCATTTTGTTATCAAGGGGTACTTTCATTTCAAGGCTTGGCAACATTGCATTCTGAGCAAAGGTTATGAAGAATGTCTCGTTAAATACCCTTCTCAAATGCAGAGATCATGAAAGTTGTTAATTCTGCTGAGTTTTGGATGGGATGTGAAATTTTATTTTATTTTGGTGTCAAATTATGACATTGATATCCATGTTCGAAATTAAAAATCAATTTTAATGTTGATTTTTAGTGAAAATTTTTGAATTTTTTTGTTTTTTTAAAAAATACAATCAATTTTAATGTTGTTTTTTTATGAACTTTTGTGAAATATAATGTTTTTTAAGGGCCTTCATAAAAGTTTTTTAATCAACATCAAATAGGGGCTAATCAAATTTGACAAGGTCAAAATTGAGCATAGTGGGATAACGTCAATTAATTGAGGCTTTTGGTATTTTTTTAATACTTCATACTTTTGATGTTTGTAATATATGTATTTTTTGTGCTTTAAAGGGTGTCTTTGAGAAAGTAATTTTTTTTTAAGAGTTGAGATAAGTGACATTAAAGGGTGGCTTTGAGAAACTATTTTTTTTAAGAGTTGGGATAAGTGACATTAAAAGTGATAAATTTTGCTACTTCTACTACATTGTTTAACTTATTATTTTTCCCATAATTTTTTTCTTGGATAAAATTTTTAAATACCATTTGAATGTCTATATGTTAAATTCTTTGAATCTATTTTTATTGTACTATTGGCTAAGTTGAATTTGTTGAAATAATGTGAAATAACACTAACGTGGACATTGGTGCATGCTAGAAATTGAATGCATACGAAGAGCTCAAAGAAGTCTTAGAAGTTGAATGTGATTATTGTGCATGCTACAAGTTGAATGCAGATGAAGTACTCAAAGATGTCTTAGAAGTTGAATGTGATTATTATGCAAATAGAAGTAATCTTAAAAACCGTACAATTATTTCAAAACTCTGTCAATTGGCGACGTGAAATGTTATTCATCGATAGGTAGGAGACATTGCTTAAACTTTGGGCATCTATAAGGGGAATTGAATTTAACCCAATGGTAAGATGAATGATACATGCCTTTCTTTTCTTTTAAAAATTTCTAAATGTTTTAATATTTTAATACTTTGATACTAATTTTATTCTTTCTTTATAATTAAAAAGACAAATTCGCAGGGCTTGACATTCTGGTTGACATCGCAATTTATAGTAGCAATGCTCAATGACAAGAAGGCTCAACGACACGTCTTCATTCAAAACGGTTTCACACATCCAAAAATATGCACTATAATTTTTATGCAAGTTTTTGTCTATATGATGGAGAAAAGTGAAAGTTGAGACAATAAATAGTTACATATAATATGGTTATTGGATTATTTCTATTTTTTTAATATAAATTTTATTGCACTTACTCTTTTAATAGATGTATTATTAATTTTGACTACTATCTAAATTAATTGTTCTTTCCTCATCCAAGTAGTGGACAATGGGATGCACTACATTTAAATAATGCACATAATTTTCACTGGTTGAAGGTATGCGTAAAACATTGTGAAGAAGTTAACCATAGTATATCATGAATTGGAGTGGTGGAGTTGATTAGAAGTGTTTACGTGGATAATAGTGCCACTCTTATGTAGAAGGAAATTGATTTAGCATATGGTGCAAATATATAAATGCAAGCATTACCCATTGAATTTTAGGTTTTATTTCCCATGTATTTGTTGCATTTTTGTCTCTCAAATTAATTCATATATGTATTTGTTAATTGATAATGCATTTTTAACATGTTGAGCAGTGCAAGTGAAAACATCATAAATCTATGTGGTGCAATCCCTTAACATATCGAATCAAATAGTTGGATGGTAAGAAGAAAACACGTGACAACATGATCACTACAATTTTTTAGGTTACTGATATTTTCCACATGAGGAAAAAACATAGAAATGCAAGCATTACCCATTGAATTTTAGGTTTTATTTCCCATGTATTTGTTTCATTTTTGTCCCTCAAATTAATTCATATATGTATTGGTTGATTGACAATGCATTTTTACATGTTGAGCACGCAGGTGAAAACATCATAAAGCTACATGGTGGAATCCATTAACATATCGCACCAAATAGTTGGAAGATAAGAAAAAAACCCGTGACAATATGATCATTGCAATTTTTTGGTTACTAATATTTTCCATGAGTGGAAAACATTAGAAATGAAAGCATCACCCATTGAATTTTATGTTTTATTTCCAATGTATTTGTTGCATTTTTTTCTCTCAAATTAATTCATATATGGATTTTTTGATTGACAAAACATTAACATGTTGAGAAGACAGGTGAAAAACATCATAAATCTATGTGGTGCGATCCCTTAACATATCACATGAAACAGTTGGATGCTAAGAAGAAAACCCATGACAACATGATCACCGTAATTTTCTAGGTTACTAATATTTCCCACATGAGTGACAAACATTCAATCACCTATGATTCAAGATACTGTGATTATTTGGAAGATATATAAGATATCCTTCAAAGTGGCTTTGTTTAAGGTTAGGTGGTACAAATTGTTGCTACAAGGTGATGAAAGAATTGCTAATGATCATGATAATGGATTTACTATGATTAATACTACTAGGTACGAGTCAAGTATAGAGCCATATATCCTCCTAAGTAAAGATGAGTAGATATTTTATTCACATGTGCTAGGTAGACTGAGTTGGTCATTTGTTATTAGATTCGATCCAAGAAGACCAAGAAGACGCAGGGGAGCATGTGGAAGTGTTAGGTAAAGAAGTCCAAAAAATTGGCCATCCAATCATTGACTGGCCATATGGTTCATGTTGTTGATGATTATATTGATAATGATGTAATTCTAGACATCTAAGAAGTGGCTATGGACAATCCTTTCAATGGTTCTGAAGGGTGGGATATCAATTTGATTTTGATCAGTTAAATATTGACACTATAAGAAGAACACCTTCTAGTGGAGATTTTTAGTGTTACAAAATTTGACAAAATTTTCAAAAAAACCTCCGTTATGACCTCTTCTATTCGCTGCGAAGGTTTTAACGAATGTTCCATATAACTAAAATTTTATGGGTGAACAGAGGTTGTAGTGGAAGTATATTTTTTGGTGCTTTTATTGTCAAAACGCACTGGTGCGCCATTAAATGAAATGCCCTGGTGCATACCTAAACAAAAAATGCACCAAAACAACTTTACATAAAATGCCTCGGAACGAACATAAAACCAAAAAATCCACTAGAGAGCCATTACATAAATTCCCGGTGCGTACATAAAAAAGCGCATCGGTGTGCCATTATATGAAATGCTCTGGTGCGTACATAAGATGAAAACACGCCGGTTCACCATTACATTACTGCCCTGACACATACCTATGACGCAAGCGCACCATGGAGGTTATGGTTATTATGACCCAGATTCCCATTTTGTTGTATGCAACAACGATGCGCTTGTATTTTATGGTCGTCCCAGTGCTTGTATAATTCGTACATTCTGGTGCCTATATTACATATAAATCACCGATGCGTTTATCTAAGGTTAGTAGGAGTTAGTGAATTCTCCAAAGAAGATAATTTGAAAGTAGTTTCATCAATCAATCAATGGTAGTGAGTAGACTAGTGCCTTCTAGGGTAATGGAGTCAATGATAGCAACAACAACTCTTAGAGGGAAATAACAATGATAATGGAGTCAATGATAGCAACAACAACTCTTAGAGGGAAATAACAATGATACTACTTAGTCAAAAGGAGATGGATAAGATGAGAGAGGTGTTGGTAACCCAAGGCCTCAAACATCCAAGTCCTAGAGATAATTGCTAAGAAGTAAAGAAACTTAGGCCCTAGCGATTTCTCTTTTCCTTAGATAATTTGAAATCAAATATGCAATAGGAAATGTAGGTAGGGTTAGTAGAGTGCTACAATGGTAGGGCTCTAGTATCTACTTCTAGATATGGTGCTCCTTGAGAAATCTAAACAAGTAGAAAATTGTAGAGAAAAGGATAATAACTTATTCTTTTCTCCTAGGGGTTTCAAGCAAGCAATTTCATAATCTTTGACATGAAAAAGTAAAATTCACCATAAGCATTCATTCACAATAAAGAAATACAGATTTTCTACTTATTTCACCAATAATAATCAATCTTAAACCCTAGTTTAAGATCCTCCACCACGAAAATAGCCAAGAAACACCAAAAATAGCCTCCTCTAAGAAGTGCACCTAAAATTTTAGTCAATAACCCTTGAAAAGGGTGAAAATTTCAGACCTCACACTTGTGTGATGAGTGAATCATGATACAAAATGAGATTTTTTTCTCTTATTTATACAGTATCAATGACCTTTAATTACAATTAGGTCATAAAAATGTCGACATGGCCAAATTACATTAAAATCCAGTTTTTTATATAAATGAGAACAATTAAACCCTAATTTCATCTTCAAGGGTGACATCATGCCCTTCTAAGGTGACGTTAGGCCCCCAAGGTGGAATGCTAGGCCTCAAATGCAAAACATTTTGCCTCCAAAGGCCCTAAATGCTACCACACGTACCAAGTAGCACCAAACCGCCCTCATAAATGCAAACCCTGATTGGATGATGTCTAGGGTCAAAATGATGACATCAGGGGTCCTCAAGGGTCAACGTCTCGGTGGAAAGGCAAGACCCCCCTGGGTCTATGCCTGTCATAGTGTCTCAGTGGAAAATCCCTTCTTTCTTCCTGGTGCAATTCTCTGGTGTCTTTCTGCCCCTAGTTGGGGTCACAACATCCATATGTTGGGATTTCAACCCCATGGAGGTCTGAGCTAATCATTCCCCCATATGTACATGTTTGTTGGGCAAGGTCTTGTAGAAATAACAAGTATGCCCTCCAGGGGATCATAAGTCACAGGTATCATATCGATTTGAATCACATTTAATAATCAAATTACCCAAACATGTATATCAAACCCCCCCTTACCTAGACAAATGCTCAAAGAAGTTATGTAGCTTAACAAATCAAGTTTGGATAAGGTCTTAGGATGTCCTATTGGGATAATCCTCCTTAATTTTTGGGTGTTTCCTGGTGAGAACCAATCTAGGTCATGTAAGTGTGTGTGAAGTGGCATAGGGGANNNTAGGTCATGTAAGTGTGTGTGAAGTGGCATAGGGGAAATGTTTGGGTAGATGGTGTAGTGATAACAGGGAAATGTAGGTCTTGCATGTGGGTGCCTCTGTAGAGGGTGAGCTTCACCTTATCATGGATGTCATTGTTTCTTATCCCATTCAATTCCTTTTATTATTACTCTTATTTCTTTTGGTCTTTTTTCTTTTCAGGGGAAAAGTTGAGGGACATTGTCCTAGCGTGGTGACCAGAGGTGACAGTGTTACCCACAATCATTTCACGAAATGAGAAGGTTGGCTCATGATGAGACCTCCTTTCTCTTAGTTATGCCACCAAGAGCCACTACCCTATCTTGGTGACCAGATAGATGGTCATTTCATATTTCTACATGCACATGGACCTAATAGGTCGCCTCATGATGAGACCTCCCATCCACCAACTAGTACCTTGAGTTTCGATTTATCTTATGGGTCCCCTTTTCTTACTAAGAATACCTTGAGTTTCGATTTATCTTATGGGTCCCCTTTTCTTACTAAGAATATTTTTATTGCTTTCTTAGGAATCCCTGGGCAAAGCATCTCAAAGGTTTCATTTTGGCTTTTAAATATTGCCAGCTACTTTTACTGTCTAGGCCTTTAGCCCCTTATTCCCACAAGACAAGGTACAACCCTTCCTAGCATGGAAAACCCAATGCCCGAACCAAGGTGGGGGTAGATTAGAGGAATATTTATGGAAAGTGGTAAGGATGGAGGGAATATATGATGGCATTTCATAGACCCGCCCAGTAGAAACCATCCTAAATGGGAATCAACTTACAAGGGAATCATGTCACGCTCCCAAGTATGAGCAAGTCAAAGAGCATAATTTCCAAGAAAACGTTATGAAACGAAAGAGAATTCAATGTAACATATTCAAGTGCTTCAATAATCAGAGTGACACATACCATGATACCCATACTCATTACCTCATGGAGAAAGACTTACTGCTACTTCAGGACCAGGTTGGTGGGATGGATATTGTTGCTGTTGTAGGTGGATTTCACTAAAGAAAATATGGGCCCTCAATGGCCATGCTCAAGTCATCTGGCTCTCGACACTCCATGTATAGGACCTGTGGGCCTCAAGACATGATCTCTTTAGTTATCTCTAGGATAGGGGATAACATATGGCTCCAACTCGGGGACATGTGCTCACCGTAGAGAACATGAGAACCTCAAAGGTTTCATTTTGGATTTTAACTCTTGCCAGCTACTTTTACCCTTTGGGCCTTTATCCCCTTCTTCCCAAAAAGAAATGTACAACCCTTCCTAGTGTGGCAAACCCAATGCCCGAACCAAGATGGGGGGAGATGAGAGGAATAATGATGGAAAGTGGTAAGTATGGAGGGAATGGACGATGAGCTTTCATAGACCTACCCAGTGGCAACTCATCCTAAAGATGAATCAACTTACTAGGGCATTATGTCACCCTCCTAGGTATGAACAAGTTAAAGAGCATAATTTCCAAGAAAATGTTATGAAATGAAGGAGAATCCAGTGCAACATATTCAAGTGCTTCAAAAATCAGAGTGACACATACCATGATACTCAGACTCATTACCTCGTGGAGCAAGAATTACTGATACTTTAGGACCATGTTGGTGGGATGGATGATGCTATAGCTAATAGGTGGGATGCACTGAAGAAAAGATGGGCCCTCTAGGGCCATGATCAAGTCATCTGGCTATCGACACTCTATGTCTAGTACCTGTGGGCCTCGAGACATAATCTCCTTAGTTATCCCTAGGCTCGAGACATGATCTCCTTAGTTATCCCTAGGATAGGGGATAACATCTGGCTCCAACTCAGGGACATGTGCTCACCGTAGAGCACATGAGAACCTTAGCATCTTTGGTATGACCTGTATCTGCTAGATCTCAACAAATGTATCAGTAATCATCAAGGTGGTGATATCACCCCTTGCTCACATATGATATAAAATAAGGATAAAAGTAAGCATACATATATACATAATGAAAGAATACAAAATGAAACTACATTACACTAGCATGATATGCAGATGGTATATAAAATGGATGCAAATGCCTAACTTACCTATACTTACCTATGAAGTCAAGTCTTTTCCCCATGATGGGGTTTAAGGAGGCATCCACTAACTAGTAATGGGCGTTTTCTTCCTTCCAACATGGATAAATAGTAGGCATCATTGACTGACTTCATTCTGATTCTGAAAGGTCCAAGCCAAAATTGCGCATTCTTTTTAACATTGTTAGGCTCCCCTTTCTTTGTATCCCACTCTAAAACCAAATCTCCTTGTTTGTAGTCCCCTCCTTTAGGATCATCTGCCTCTTGTATTCCAGTGTATTGTGTTAAAGGAGGGGGGTGGGTTTATGTAATAAATACATATTCTTGGTTTGGCTTAGTCAACAAATGTTCATCATCCCCCTTCCATTTGATGAAGCCAACTCCTTTTCTTCTAAACCTGATCAAATCGTCATTTTCATCTTCTTGTGTAGAAAAATAGTCATCCCAGTCTTTAGAGAGGTTATAGGTGTCATCAATATAATCACCCCAATTTGTATCTCTCTCTTGCTCCAAAATGATGGGGTGGGATTCTACCAAAGTATTATCCCTCTTGTATGTTTCATGCAAATGTAACGTCTCATCACTACCTTGTGTAATGTTGTCCTTGTGATTGCTAGGAAGATTCTGGTCACCCTTTCCTCTGGTCCATGCTATCTCATTAATATTGTCTTCTTCTAACAAGGTAAGAGTGGTCTAGCCTTGAAATAAGCAGGGATCTATAGAGTTTTAGTTACTATATCCATGATTACACTTCAATGTGTTCCATCCTCTTTGGCTTGTTATGAAAAGTGATGCAATCTTGATCCCCAATGGGAATAGTTGCATAGGACAAGTCCAATTGTAGAATTCCACCTAAAGTAGCAACCCATTCCCTAGATAATATCATTCCCCAAGTATCAGGTATATCAACAACAATGTCCATTATGATGGGGAAATCATGGTAGTCGGCAAGGTGGACTTCAAGTCCTTCCATCAAGCCGTAGACCTAGATCCCATTTGACTCAAATCTACAAACGTTGGCATAAGGCCCTGTAACTTCCAGCCCCAATTGGTTCATAACCTTAAAACTCATCATATTGACAAATGGCTCGGAGTCAAACATGCAATTGTGAAGACATAGGTCATCTATTAGCAAGGAGGTGAGAAAGGGTGTTTTTCATTTTTTTCAAAATGACCGGTTTGTAATGGTGTGGAAGTTTCTTCAAACAATTGCTGGTCGTCTGAGGCCTGTTTTGTCAAAGAAGGGATTTCCAACATTCCACGAATCCTTTTGACCTTTTGTAATATATGGACCATACTAGTGCTTAGGTTGGTCCCATCATTGCTAGGTTTTGGGAAAGGTTGGGGTAGATCCCTAGCATACACCTGGGTCTCTTCAAGCTTCACCCTTGAGTCCTCACTTGTTTGGCTCTAGCACTCAATCCTGGGCTTCCTCATGTCTTGATTTTCTTGGATTTGATTTAGAGAGAACAAGGTAAATATGGAATCTTCATAATTATATTTCTCATGAGTAGCCTCTGGGTGATTACGTTCAAAATGGGAGTCTTTGCACGATAAGGACTTAGGATCATATTCTTTTCTCGCAACATTTTGTAGATTCAAAGTGTTCAGAAAAAATTGTTCTTTTGGAGCATGGGGCTTTATTGTCTGACTAGTATTTTGAGGAAGTCTCATAGAAGGAGGCTTTTGGGCTTGTGATGGTACCCTTTCCAACTTGGTGATTTCTTCAGAAGTTCCAAGATTCTTAGAGGGTTCAAAAAAATTTAAGGTATCTTTCATAGTTGAGAACCCATTTTTCCAAGTACCAGTCCCTTTAAGGGGAATGGCTAACTTAATATCATCGTTTTCCTCTAGTATCTCTGGGAAATCATGTTATTCTTCCTCAACATCTTCCTCATTGGACCATAGAACATCATCTTGATCTCGGGGAATGGGATCACACCATTTGAGATTTTCTTCAATCCAACAAGCACCATCTTGTGCTTCCTTGAGGTTTGTAGGGAATCGATTCCTGAAGATGGATTGGAAGTTTCCTTCAAAAGAATTTAAGTATTGTCCGAGAATATCACTCTTTGGTAGGAATTTAGAATCAATTCGACCAAGTAAAGTATTAAACCTGTCATTAAATTCCCTAACAACTTTGTCGTTTTGTTTGCAAATGTTGAGATATTGGGAATAAAGGGATTCCATATCTT
>CBVK0102516653.1:0-28602 GCA_900067695.1 Picea abies | reverse complement strand
AGGCTATCAGGGTGAGTTCCAGGACATTTCAAATTGGCGCTACTCAAACTTAGAAACAGGGTTAGGCGTAAGTTTTCTTTACTTGTCTATAAACAGACATTACTCCATAATGGGAATTGGCTTGGTTTTGGGTTAGGATTAAGCATCTAATCTTGGTCAACATCGAACTTTAAGGTAGGCTAACCTTACACTTTAATAACATAGTTGAATTAAAGTTATTATTTACATTAATTTAATCCATTTTAACTTTATAATTTTATTCGTCTCTGCGTATGCATGTAGTTAGGTGCATATATTTTATCTTCTGTATTGCTCATGACCCTTGGCTCCTAACTGCCAAATCCCCACTCGGGTTTTGGGGCTTCCTTATGCCCGCTGCCGAGAGTCTCCTACCCTCACGGATTCCCGATCTTCGATTTTGTGATATAATTAAGTCTTAATTAAACAGTCATTAATTAATCCTTAATGAAGGTTTAAGTGTTAAGTTAATTACGTCGGTCCTTCGGGGTTCGTGAGTTCTCCTGACGTGATTTTTCTCGTCATCGAGAATCCTGAAATGTCGAACCCTGATGCAAATGTGAGCTCTCTCTCTCCTCCATGTCACCACTGCCTCGTGTCATTCTATTGGGTATCTCGAAATCACAACTTCTAATGCAACAATTCCTTTGTATGCAAAAGTCCGAAATGCCAAATCCCGACTCCTTCAGATCCTGGGACACGTGTCCCTCCAATCAAACTGCTCCGTTCTCACGTTGAGAAATTACATGTTGGAGGTTCACGCACTCGTTAACAAACCCTTCCTATCTCCGAACCCCGATATGGAGTGACACTTGTCCTCCACTTAAACGTCATGGTTGTGGGACCCGTCGCATTTTAGGATTTTGCGACTTCTCCAGTCGTGATTCCTTTGTATGCAAGAAACCCAAAATGTGAAACCCCGATCCCTCAGGATCCCCTGACATGCGTCCTCGTAATGAACGACTCAGATCTCATCGGGAAATCGCGGATCACAATTTCCTGTTGCACAATTTCCTTACCCTCGAAAACTCCAAAGAACAAAACTCCGACAGCGCCTGATCCCTTGCCACCTGTCCTCGCAGATGGATGGTCCTGATTGTACCGAGATTTTCCTATGGGTTTCCCGACTCTTCCCAGATGATGAACACCTATCCTTCACTCTGACTCTAGTGGTCCCACCATTCTTATGTCACTGTCAGGATATCATCGATCGCGATTCCCAGCGATGCAGTTTCCTTATCTTCGAAAACCCTGATTGCGATTTCCTGATCAGATCTGGACCGTCCATTATGCGAGGATGCGTGTGAGAGGATCCCGTAGAGTCGTATCACAATTTCAATATGCATAAGTCTCATCTCCAGAAACCCCGATTTCCTGATCCCCGACTCTACGGGATCTCCTGACACACGTCCTGCACAATGGACGATCCAGATCTGATTGGGAAATGGCGTATCGCGATTTCAATATGCATGAGTCTCATCTCCGGAAACCCCGATTTCCCGATGACTCCTCCTATGCACGCTAGAGATTAAACCCTGCGCAACTTGTCTAGATCTAATGGTTGACGAGATTTCGTCCAAGATCTGACGACGCAGATCCGTTCTCCTATGTGACAGACAACTCTTCTTTGAGATAATGATTAATTTGCATGAAACATTACGTAATGTAAAAAGTTCTCTCTTTGGCACGTTTGAAATTTTATAAGGGTCTATGGCTCTTGAAATTTTCACATTATTACAATCATCGAGGCTTAATATAGGCAAATAGTTCACACTATTCCTGTGCGATACAAATCTGCTAAGTTTCCTTGTTCCGACTGCGCATCGGCAATTCCCCATTTAGGTAAGTTCGAGGTAAAGTAGGCCTGTTCAAGGTCACGCAAATGTCCTTTGCATTTTATTTAGTATGGTTCACATAATTATTGAATCTCACCAGTTTCAAGCCTTCCAGAAGAGCTTCCCTCGACATTTTCATCGGTTGCAGGTGTCTATTCTACCCAAAACTTCATTAACATCATTGCCCAAATAAAATTTACGTTATGACTTCTCTTTTCTGTGCTCAATAGTTTGGATACCATACTGTATCATGTATCAGTTCCATTTAGTCAAACTGAACACGTATCTCCTACAGGTTAAGCGTGGTTGGAGTTAACACTCCTGGTTTCGGCCCTTAGGCCCCAGATTTCGAACTAAGACGCTCTGATACCATATGTAATGCCCATATTTTACTAAGGGTCATTAAATGCTTCCTAAAATTTTTAAGAAAGTAAATTGAAACAAAACTTCATAACATAATATTGACTTTTATAACAACAACTTCAGTAACTATATTTATCAATAAATACTAAATTATGTATAGTATGAAATAAATACATAACTTAACAAGTACCTGGATCTGATGCTAAATTCGGTTGCCTCTTTTCTTTGTTGTTGCCTTTCTTCTCCCTGCTACACATATCAACCCTGCCACAAACAAGAAAATAACTGCCCAAAACTACTGTCCTCCCTGCCAACTAGGAAAAATACCTAGCTCCAGGATATCTACGGATATCCTGGCCCTCCATGCCCAAAACCTCCAGCAACTCGGTACCTCCCCTGATCAAAAGCCATAGTCCAGAACACTCTGTTCCTTGGTCCCAGCAAGCCAACAATCCACAAAGAATACAACAGGCTCACAACCAATACCACAGTGCACAAAAAATACCACAGTGCATAAAAATTCTGCTCACCGTACAATGCAATGGCTCTCGGCCAATACAACTGGCTCAGCAATATAGTCCGCAACATCCATCCTCGTCGAATGGTGCACACGTCCCCCTCTTCCTGTCCCTTATTCCTCCCTGCCGACTAACGCAATTACTCCACAACCTCCCCTCCATCCTCTGTCCTGCATCCCCCTTTAATATTTTATCGTCTCGGAATTTCTAGGCTATCCCTCTCTGCATACGCCACCCATTGGGCATACACAACTCTTATTATATCTTTTCTTTTTGATCTCTTAAATTTATGTCATAGGTCATTAAATGTGATCTTCAGTCAGATTATTATTACTTAGTTAATCCTCAATTATTATTTAATTAACTCTTACTTAATAATCTTAATCATTTATCAATTTAGGGTCGTTACAAATATGCATGTAAGAAGCCCATGCTATCACCTCTTGACTGTTAAGATATTTAGATACTTAGGATTTAGGTAATATCAACTTGGTATAATGTGTCATTAGGTAAAAGTCTGTTTCTTAGTGTGTTTCTCTAGTATGCATTTGTAGTTAGGAACTCCAGCGGTCACAATATGTTCCCGACATAGAGTGATTCAATGGTTCATGTTCTCCTCAGTCTTAACGACTACATTGATATATGGTTTAACACATGATTTTCCATGATATATATTTAAAGAGAATGGAGGGTCACTTGTTGATGATTGATTGTGAGAAACTCTTTCTTAAATATATCAACAATCTTTTTCTTTTGCATTAATAAATCGCTCCAATTGGACACATTAGTTAGGGTCATGAATGTTTCCCTATAGGGGTTTTACCAAGTCAAAATATCGGTGTGTTGATATTTGATATGGTTCTATGAGTGGCTACTGAAGGTGTTTGTTCTCTGTTGGAATACTTGTGTTGTTGAACATGGTATCATCGCCTGTTTAAAGACCCACTCCTATTGTAGATCAAGATTGTGAAGCTGAGTTGCCTCATCTTTGGTTTCTTCCATTTCAATACATTTCATGGCTAGGAGGACTATTCTATTGCATCAGGAGAATTTTTATTAGTTAGGAATGTTTTTTGTTTCACTCAAAAAGGTTTATTTTTTCGCAGGATACGACCATTTTAGTCAGATTTGAAGGTATAAAGCTCGAATTCTCCCTTTTTAAAATTTTTGTTGAATATTATTTTTGTTTTATTTCAATTTTCTATTTTTTTTCCAAGTTGATACTTCTTTGGATCTTTGAATTCTCTTTTCCCCATTCCCTGTGAAATCACGTAAAATCATAAACAAATCCGAAAGGGTACATTTTATGGGTAAGTTAACCAAAATCTAACCCTTGTTTTCATCAAGAAGAGAAATTTTCTTATTCTGTGAATTTTTTTTTTTTATGAGCATGCTCTCCAAGGATGTCTCCCATAAGAACAACAACAACAAAAAAAAAAAAAAAAATACCCACAATCCCCTCCTTCTAAACAATATAGTATGTTTTGCTAGCTCACTTGGTTAAAAGTTTCCTTATTAAGTAAGAGGTCTTTAGTTCAAGTCTTTTTTTTTAAAATCTCATGCATCCATTTGTAAAGTGTATTTCACTTCAAGCATAAAAGTGAATCACTATAAGTATATTTAATATTTTATTTTAAATTCATTTTAAAAGTGATCCCCACTTCTTGTTATAAAAGTAGGTCACTTGATAAAGAAAATTATTTGTAAAAGTGAGGTTACTTGGAGGGTTACCACAATGTGGAAAAACTTATACTTGCCATGTGGCTATTTGGTTACTTTTATACATGTTTTTCAAAAGAGCATAACATTCAGATGCGAGGTCTGTTTCTAGTTCTGTGTTTTTTTCAAATGCCTAATTTTTTGATATCTTTACATCCAAATCATCATTTTCAGTTTTAAAATCTATATTGTCATCATATTTAATATGGATTCTTATAGTTATATTTTTCTTACCAACACCAACTACTTCCAATGGAAATCCCATATGGAGGATTTATTGAGAGGTAAAGGCTTGTGCCCGATTACCTTAGGAAAGGAAAAGGAACCCTCTGAAGATGAAAAGAAATTAAAATGGGCTAAAAAGATCGATGAAGAACGTGGACTAATTGGATTTTCCATCTCTCCTGATTTAAGGTTCCACCTTCAAGAAATTGATGACCTCGATCAAGCTTGGGAAAATATTGAATCTGTGTTTAGTAAACATAATATTATTCAAGCACTCCAGTTAGAAAATCATATATTGGCTTTAACTCCAAATTATTTTTCTTGCATTGAGCCTATCTATCTAAGTTTAAAACACTTAGAATTTTATGTGAAGAGTGTAACATAAAGATGGAGGAAGAGAATTGCATCTATATTATTCTTTCTAAGCTAGGTAGTACATATTCTATTTTTTATCTACCTTTTATGCCATAAGAGAGGCTCTAGGGAAATATGATCCAAAACCCACTTTTGAGTCCTTTTGTGATGCTTTGATTAGAGAGAAAGATAAGCTTGTACAACTTGTAGTGATCAACACTATAGGTAACTCCAAAAAATACTTAGTATCCCAACATAAATTTAAACCCAAGACTATGAAGAAGTAACATCCTCGCCACAACAATAAGAAAAACAAGGGTCCCAAACCCACTGAGACAACTTTAGCTCTTAATGGCGAGAAAGGAGAAAAATATAAAAATAAAAAGACTGTAAGACATTGCAACTTTTGTGGGAAATATGGTCATGATGAGCCCAAGTTTTTCAATAAGATGGAATCCTTAAAAGTAGCGATGAAGAAGTAAAACCTCGGTATTGATTCTAGTTCTTCTTCCTCTTCTCATGGCCATGCACTTTCATCTTCTGGTATCTCCTTGAATGCAACTTCTTCTGATGAGTGGATTATTGATTTTGGAGTATCTTATCATATGGATAATGAGAAATCCATATTTTCTACTCTAAATGAATGTAACATGAAGAAAATATTGGTCGGTGGTGACAGATCTCTTAGTGTTGTAGGATTTGCAACTTTTGAGGTAGATAATGGTCATTTCAATAATGTATTATGTGTTCTAAGTATTTCTTATAACCTTGTATTAGTATATCAAATCACTCATTCAGGTAAACATAAAATCGTAGATATTTCACCTCACTAAGTTGTAATCAAAGATCTAAAATACCCTCTCCATGCTCTTGCAACTAGAATTGTTGATGATATTACCAGGTTGTACAAGTTTGAAAATTTTGGGTCATCATCTTCTCCACTAGTTTTTGTTTCTCATAGCAATGAGTTGAGAAAAATTTGGCATGAATGTTTTTGTCATCTAAATTATCACTCATTGCTTCAACTATGTAATAAACAGATGGTGACTAGTCTTTTGTTTCAAGCAGAGATGGTGTTTGTTCTGTTTGTGTTCTCTGATAACATCATCAATAAAGTTTTTTAAAACATTCCTCTTAGTATGGCTCAGGCCCTTTGTAGCTTGTTCAAAGTGACTTGTTTGGTCCACTCTCTTCTCCTTATTTTTTGGGGTGAAAGTATTTTTTAACTTTCATTGATTACTTTTCTAGATGTACTTGGGTTTACTTCTTAAAACTTAAGAGTGAATTTTTTGAAAAAATTTTACCCTACAAGACCCTTGTATAAAAACAATATGGACATCAAATTCAATGGTTAAGAACAGATACTGGAGGAAAATAGGTCATGACTGCAGGCACCCCATGCCTCCGTAGGTTCTGCATTACCTCTTGGTCTAAGGATCATTCTTTAATGCCTTTGAGCTAGATCAACTCTTTTGATTCCCTACTGGAACCTCAATATTCGATCCAAAGGTTTTTCGTGAAACTCCACCTGCACAAGCATGCAACAGGCATGAGCTTTCACCTACACATGGCCTTAGCACGACGATGACCTTCTCCAGAAATGGAATTTTGAGTCTCAGGAGTCCTCGATTCTTGATGTCGAGTGTCCTTGACTCCTTGATCTCTCGGTCTCTAAAATGTCGATTTGTCGAATTGGATTCAGTTAGGGTTAGTCCCCTGGGCTATACCCTTAGTCCATATGACCACCCCTCATATGACCGCAGTACTCTTGGGTTTCATCGACGCAAAGCACCCAACTTCCTGTCCTCAAGACTTCCGAAAAGATGATTTCTAGAATGTCGAAAATACATGTGTCCTAGCTTCCTCCTCCTTTCGTGATTTTGGTTCTTCTGATGCCGAAATGCTTCGACCTTATGTCTACAGGATCCCTAAAATGTTGAATCCTGAAATCTTGATATCAAGTGTGGCCACAGCCTCACTCTCCTCTATGTCACATTTCACGATTCTGGAGTTCTAACTACCGAAATTCTCGATTCTTTGTCTTCGGGACTTCTGAAATCCCGATACCCAGTATGCCGAAATCTGACCCAACACTACCCTTCTTGTAAATGCTCTTGGGAATTTATGTTTTAGGATTTCAAAACCCCTGCGACACTTATCCTCTGTTCTCTCGAATCCTCAGTATTCAAAATCCCGGTGGACTCCCTGATCTCCTCCATGTGTCCTCCATAAATGGATGGTCCAGATTGTTTTGGGACTTTGCCAGTAGCGAAGCTGAAAGACTCCCTTCTTGGGTTCCCAATGTTCAAATCCCCAAAATGTGAGGATCTCGTGACACATGTCCCCCACAGATGGAAGGTCCCGATGTCTTCAGTGTTTCACATATCGGGAGTTTGAAACTCTCGGTACCAAAATTTCTACCTCCTCTACCTTCCAAACTCCGAATAGTCGAAATGCCAAAGTTTTGCTCCAAAGGAAAGCCGCATTTCGTGACTTCAGGGTTTTCACCGTGAAGTGCCCCAGTCTCTTGTCATCGAGATTCCTGAAATGTCGATCCCTGAATTTCTCAAATGCTGAAATATGACAGCTTCTCTCCTTTTCATATGAGGATTAAACCTAGTGTAGATCCTCCTGGATCCGATGGCTATAGACTATCCATGCAAGATCTGACAACCCAAATCTATTATTCCTATGTTCTCTCCTCTCGCTGCTTCCTGGATGTGAAACTTCAATGGTCCAGATCTTGTCCTCGACCTGATCCAATGACAATTGGGCTCTCCCTTGTGAGCCTCTGTTTATTCCCGATCCTTGGAAGAATTTAAACTTATCAAAGGCCTCGGCCTTTGTCTCTTCTATGAAGCATGTACTCACAGCTTCTCTCTGCATCTTTGAAAATTAATTCCCTCCTGAGCTTCCTCGAACTCAAATATTCCAAAGGGTCTTCCTTCCAACCTCTGCAACCTCTCAGTTATGGCCTGTACATAAAAGAACTACTCCTCCTGAGATTCTCTTCTTGAATCCTCAAAGGATTCTTCGAATTCTGCGCTCCTTGCAGAGTCTTTGCATGCACAAAGGTTTTATCTCTTCTGAGATTTTCCTGTAGCTTCGACCTCTCAGGAATTAACTTTTCTTCCTTCTCCCTCAGATGGAGAATCTGATGCCCTCCTAGCACTCCTTTTCTCAAGAAAACTTCTTGCTGAGTCTGCAGGGTGTTCAAAAACCTTGTGAAGATCCTTCCTTGGACTCTTCTTCTATTCTAGAACTTAAAATAGTTCTTTCCTTTTGTGCTCTAGCACCTACTCAATGCCCTCTAGGCAGAGTGTCCAAAATCCTCAGTGATTTTGTTTCCCTATGAACTCACAATAGAGTTCCTCCTCAATACTCTATGCCTGTGCTCAATGCCCTCTTGGTAGAGCTCTATAGAATCCTCAATGATTATATATCCTTTTGAACTCAAACCAGAGTTCTTCTCCTCATTGCAACTCGTGCATCCGCTCAATGCCTACCTGGAAGATCTATTTCAGAATCCCATAGTGATTCTATATTCTACTATGTTCTCGTCTACACAGTCTTGTCTCCAAGGTGTTCAATAACCTTGAGATATTTCCCTGAGTTTAAGACTTCAGCTGGTGCACCTTCCTAGCGTGTCTTTTTCCAAATTCCATAGAATTGGAAGTGCACTCTATGCACTAGCTTTCAGAACCCACAGTGTTCTGTCACACCCTCTTGGCATGAAGCCTCAAAAAACTCCATCCTAAAATTAAAGAACTCTACAGATAGAAGAGCATATCTATCCCTGTAAACACACATCTACAACATACATGCATAGCATAAATAGAACACACATAGACATTCACACAACACCGATAATATGCAGGAAAAACTACTCTGGTTTGTATTAATATCAAATGCCTCCTTTACAAGGTGTTCCTGAGCTTAGACTTTTGACAGAGTCTCGGCTCCTCCCCTTTTCTCTCTTCTCTATTCTCTTGCTACCTCTACTAATTCAAAATAAGATCCAATATCTTTTTACATGAGGGGGTTCTTCAATCTCTTCCCTCCAAGATACCTACACTATTCAATTACATTGAATTTACAATTAATGGTTGTTTAGTCCATATCGGATCTAGATCTCATCCTTACAACCATTAAAGTCTATCTACATCTAAAGCCTATGTATAGGCAAGGCCTTTTGTCTCTAATAGCCTTACAATATTGAATGCCTTCACATTCAAATTTAAAAACATGAAAGGGCTGCACCTTTCCTCATTGAATGCATGCACTGAGTTGGTTGGTTAGCTGGCACATGGATGGCTCGGATAGATTCTCCTGCATCATACCCCTCTGCTGCGAAATTCATGAGCTCTCCACCCTAGTTTTTGAAATCCTCTTGGGTCCCAAACAACTCTTTGGAGTTGTCTCTTTCCTCCATCTCTTTGTTGTTGTTTCTTTTACTGTTGCTGCTATGTTTTTGGTCTGGAAGTCTCCCTTCTGCTTAGCTTCTTCCTGTTGGAAATCTCTTGTGATGACCTCAACATTAGCTTCTTGATCTCATTGATCACCTCATCTAACTACTTCCCCGGCTGGCTCTGTTCATGTAGTCTCCTCTGCTACAAATTCTTTCTGCAAATGGACAGATCACCATGATCTCCCATGCCATCTCTTGTGACCTTAACTTGCCACCCTGTTGCATATTTCTCTTCTGCAATATCATTACTGAGCTATTGCTCATCCTCTTCATCTGACAGTTTGACTGTCATCTCTCCTTGTGTGGCACTAAGTGTCCACTGTACTACAGTCTCCTCTACAGTCCCCTCTTGAATGACCTTCTTTTCAACCATCATCTCTGACAGTGTTGTTGTTGCCATTCCTCTTGTTGGTATGTCTCCATCTCCTTCCAACTGCTCCTCAACCTTGAAATCTCCTCCATCAGTATCCAACCCCATCTGTTGGATGTGCATGCTCTGCACCATCACCCTTCTCTCGAGGGCTTCAAATTCTTAGTACAGATCATCAAAGCTCATGCTGTCTGCTTTTTCTTCTTCTTCTGCTACAAGCTCCAATGCTGCAGTCATCTTTGTTTCAACTGCCTGGCTAAAAAATTTGAGCCATTCCTCAGAATGCTCATTTCCTTCTTCTTCTTGGGTCGTCATCAGTGGCTGCTCCACTTCTTCTTCCGTGACAGTCTTTGTTGGCTGTCCTTCTATTGTTGTTGCATATGAAACACAGGTTTTAGCCCCAACTGAGCTAAGTGGAAGAAATATTTCAATTCCTCCAATGATCAGAAGATTCCTCTGATCTTCCTTCTCCATTAGCTCCTTTGGTTGATCTAAACTTAGCTCTGATTTCATGAGGCTTTTAGACAGTCTCACTTATGTTCATATGCCCACTTGGAAAATTGGGAATTTTATGTTGCCCTCTTGGTAGTCTATGAGATCCTTGGATCCCATCCCATTGCTCTCCTAGCAACATGAAATTTCCTTACTATCCTCCTGATAGTCTATGAAATCCCACAACACTATCATCTCATTTCCCACCTGGAAATCTGAATTTTTGGTCATGCCCTCTTGGTAGTCCTTGAGATCATCCATTGATCTCAGTTCATCCTCATCACTAAGATTTCTCCTAGGCTTTGGTTCACACACCTGGACCATTTTCTCCTCTGGTCTGTTGAGGTTTTCAACATGCCTCAACCATATTTTCAACATCCTTTGCTGTCTTTTGGCCATCAATACCCTAACTGGCCATTTTACCTTCATCTTCATGGGTCATTTGTATACCCATCTCAACTTAGAATTCTGCTGCATCCACAATGCTAGCTCATCCATTCTCACTCTAATCTCGGTGAGTCCTTTATCTCTCATAGAATTCTCCTACTGTTGATGGATCTTCTTTCCACCGTGTCCATGGCCTTCAATAGCCATCTTCATGTTCCTATCTACCTTCCTGGAAAACGTGTTGCTATCACTCTACAACTCTGAGTGCTTCCATATTTCTCATACAGTCCTCCGACTATCTTCCTAACTGCTACGTACCTACTAACAATCACCATAGAGTTCCAGTACTCTGCCTTCCCTTTCTTGTCTCTGCAAGCTACCTATGATACCACCTTGTTGTATATTAGAGTATTTTCCTTCCTTCTCTCTCTGCCTGAAATATAAAAACAAATTCAAGCTCTGATACCACTTGATGACCATAGGCGCACCCTACCTTCACAGGTTCTGCGTGACCTCCTGGTCTAAGGATCATTCTTTAATGACTTCGAGTCAGATCAAATCCTTTGATTCCCTACTAGAACATCAATATTCAATCCACAGGTCCTTCGTGAAACTGCACCTTCACAAGCATGCAATAGGTGCGATATTTCACCTACACATGGCCTTAGCACAACCGTGGCCTTTTCCCAAAATGGAATTTCGGGTCCTTGGACTCCTTCAGTCCTGATGTCAAGAGTCCTTGACTCCTCGATCTCCCAGTCTCCGAAATGTCGATTTGTCAAATTGGCTTCACTCGGGGTTAGTCCCCTGGGCTATACCCTTAGTCCATATGACCACCCCTCATATGACCGCATTCATCTTGGGGCTCATTGATGCAAAGCACCCAGCTTCCTGTCCTCAAGACTTTCAAAAAGTTGATTTCCAGAATGTTAAAAATACATGTGTCCCGACTTCCTCCTCCTTTCGTGATTTTAGGTCTTCTTATGCCAAAATTATTCGACCTTATGTCTATGGGATCCCCGGAATTTCGAATCTCGAAATCTCAATATCAAGTGTGGCCACAGCCTCACTCTCCTCTATGTCGCATTTCGCAATTTCATATTTTTGATTACCGAAATGCTCGATCCTTTGTCTTTGGGACTTCTAAAATCCCAATACCTGGTATGATGAAATCTGACCCTGCACTACCCTTCTAACAAATGCTTTTGGGAATTCACATTTTGGGATTTCGTGAACCCTACGACACTTATCCTCTGTTCTCTCGAATCCCTGGTATCCAAAATCTCGGTGGACTCCCCGATCTACTCCATGTGTCCTCCACAGATGGATGGTCTAGATCGTTTCAGGACTTTTCCAGTAGCGAAGCTGAAAGACTCCCTTCTCAGCTTCACAATGTCAGAATCCCTGAAATGTGAGGATCTCGTGACATGTGTCCCCCACAGATGGACGGTCCTGATGTCTTTGGTGTTTCTCATACCGAGAGTTTGAAACTCTCGGTAAGAAAATTTATGCCTCCTTTACCTTCCAAAATCTGAATAGCCAAAATGTCGAAGTTCTACTCCACAGGCAAGTCGCGTTTCGCGACTTTAGGGTCTTCACCGTGAAGTACCCCAGTCTCTTGTCATCAGAATTCTCGAAATGTCGATCCCTGAATCTCCAAAATGCCAAAATATGACAACTTCTCTCCTTTTCATATGAGGATTAAACCTCGTGCAGCTCCTCCTAGATCTGATGGGTATTGGCGATCTGTTCAAGATTTGACGGCCCAGATCTATTCTTCCTATGTGCTCTCCTCCTGCTGCTTCCTGGATGTGAAACTTCAACGATCCATATCTTTTCTTTGGCATAATCCAACGAAAATTGTTCTCTCCCTTGTGAGCCTCTGTTTCTTCCCGATCCTTGGAATAATTTAAACTTATCAAAGGCCTCGACCTTTGTCTCTGCTATGAAGCCTGTACTCACAACTTCTGTCTACATCTTTTAAAACTCTTTCCCTCCTGAGCTTCCTCGAACTCAAATATTCCAAATGGTCTTCCTTCTGGCCTCTTCAACCTCTCAGTTATTGCCTATGCATGAAATCACTACTCCTCCTAAGCTTCTCTTCTTGAATCCTCAAAGGATTCTTCGACTTCTGTGCTCCTTGCAGGGTCTTTGCATGCATGAAGGTGCTATCTCTTCTGAGCTTTTTCTATAGCTTCAACCTCTAAGGAAATAGCCTTTTTTCCTTCTCCCTCAGATGGATAATCTGATGCCCTCTTGGCACTCCTTTGCTCAAGCAAACTTCTTGCTGAGTCTGCATGGTTTTCAATAACCTTGTGAAGATCCTTCCTTGGACTCTTCTTCTATTCCAAAACTTAAAAGAGTTATTTCCTTCTATTCTCTAGCACCTACTCAATGCCCTCCTGGAAGAGTGTCCAGAATCCTTAGTGATTATGTTTCCCTATGAACTCAAAGTAGAGTTCCTCCTCAACACTCTCTCCCTATTCTCAATGCCCTCCTGACATAGCTCTATAGAATCCTCAGTGATTCTATCTCCTTCTGAACTCGAACCAGAGTTCTTCTCCTCAATGCAACTCATGCATCCACTGAATGCCTTCCTGGTAGAGCTCTTCCAGAATCCCGCAGTGATTCTGTCTTCTGTTGTGTTCTACTCTACATAGTCTTGTCTCCAAGGTGTTCAGTAACCTTGATATCTTTCCCTAAGTTTAAGACTTCAGTTGGTGCACCCTCCTGGTGTGTCTTTGTCCAAATTCCACAGAATTGGAAGTGCACTCTATGCACTAGCTTTTAGAACCCGCAGTGTTTTGTCACACCCTCTTAGCATGAAGCCTGAAAGAACTCCAACCTAAAATCAAAGAACTCTACTAATAGTAGAACCTATCTGTCCCTGTAAACTCACATCTATAACATACATACACAACATAAATAGAACACACATAGACATTCACACAACACCGAAAATATATAGGAAAAACTGCTCTGGTTTGTATTAATATCAAATGCCTCCTTTACAAGGTGTTCCTAAGCTCAGACATTTGACAGAGTCTCAGCTCCTCCCCTTTTCTCTCTTCTCTATTATCTTGCTACCTCTACTAATTCAAAATAAGATCCAAGATATTTTTACATGAGGGAGCTCTTCGAGCTCTTCCCTCCAAGCTACCTACTCTATTCAATTACATTGAATTTACAATTAATGGTTGTCTAGTCTAGATCATAACTAGATCTCATCCTTATGACCATTAAAGGCTATCTACATCTAAAGCCTATGTATAGTCATGACCTTTTGTCTCTAACAACCTTACGATATTGAATTCCTTCACATTCAAATTCAAAAACGTGAAAGGGCTGTGCCTTTCCTCATTGAATGCATGTGGTGAGTTGGTTGGTTGGCTGGCACATGGTTGGCTTGGAGAGATGCTCCTGCATCAATAGGTGAAATTTTTTTCTACAAGTTACTACACTACATAAGGCATCCAAATGAAATACATTGTTCCATATACACCACATCAAAATGGTGTTGTTGAGAGAAAGAACCACACATTAAAATAAATGACTAATTGTATGATCCAATCTAAGGGATTAATTCTAAAATATTAGGTGGACGCCATGTACATAGTAAATTGCACTCCTACAAAGGATCTTAAAAATTTAACACCGAAAGAAACTTGGACTAAAATTAAACCAGATGTAAGTCACTTTTGTGTATTTGGAAGTATAGCATGGGATCACATTCCTAATGAGAAAAGGAAAGCATTGCAACCTAAAAGTGAGAAGTGTATATTTTTTGTATATTATGAAGATGTAAAATGTTATATACTTATTTAACCACATTGTAATGAAATTATTATTAAAAGAGATGCTAAATTTGATGAAAATATCTTGTCCTACAAGCCTAATTCAGTGTTTGTTCCTTCTTCAACTTACGATCCATCTTCAGTGTTTATACCTTCTTCTATTCATATTCTAGTTTGTTCTTGATATGATGAAAATGAGGGTGAAAATCCACCTCCTATTGTTCAACTTCCTCTAGATGAGTCCATTGAACATGAACCAACAATATCACTACCACTTCCTAGATGGATCCGTTCAACATGAGAAATAACTAGTGGTATTACCATTGATCCTTCAGATCAATGTTAGACACATTCATAGTTCCAGCAAACCTCTTCTCTTTTGGCTCAAGTTTTAGAGACTCATGATCTAGAGACATTCGTAAAAGATTTAATTCATCCAGATTGGGATATGAAAATGAATGAAGAGTATCATTCCTTAATGGAAAGTGATACTTGGGATCTTCTACCTCTTCCAAAAGGAAGAAAACTTGTCATATGTAAATGGGTCTACAGAACGAAGTATACTTCATATGGAAGTGTTTAAGGGAACAAGGATTAGTTAGTTGTCAAAAGATTTTCCCAAGTTTAATGAAATGAATATAATAAAACCTTTTCCTTTGCATCCAAAATGAATTCCATGTGCCTTGTTCTTTCCCTTGCTGCCTCACATAAATGGGAGGTCCGTCAGATGGATGTTAAATCAGGCTTCTTCCATGGTGATTTTCAAGAAGAAATCTACGTGTTAAAACCTCATGGATATGTCCAGAATGACTCTAGCCTTGCTTTTCACCTTAATAAATCTATTTATGGTCTTAAGCAAGCTCCTCGATGTTGGTATGCCAAAATGGACAACTTTCTCATTAACACTAGATTTTCTAGATGCCATTATGATCCTAATGTCTATACCAAGAAAGTAGGAATCCATATTATAATACTTTTGCTTTATGTTGATGACCTTATCCATAGTGACTCAAAAATTTTAAACCATGTGAAAACTAGCCTTAAGAAGAAATTTGAAATGACAAACTTAGGATTTTTCCACTATTTACTTGGCCTCCATGTTTTGGAAACCAATGAAGGAATTTTTGTTTCCCATTATAATTATGCTTATGAACTTCTTCATCGCTTCCACATGGAATATTGTAAACCAATCCCTTCTCCATTCCAGTTTGGAGTCAAGATTTCTACCATCAGTACTTCTCCTGAATTTGATGCCACTTTGTACCATTAGTTAGTTGCTAGCCTCTTATACTTGCCCCATACTAGTCCTGGTCTTTCCTTTGATGTTGGTCTTGTTTCCTGGTATATGAAAGCACCCCATGGAAGCCATTGTAAAGCATCTAAGATGATACTTCAGTATGTCTGGGGTAAAATTTAGTTCGAGATACATTACCGTTCAGGGGAGACTCCTTTATTGGTTGGTTTCACTAATCCATATTGGGTCATTGAACTTGATTATTGGAAGTATACTACAGGTTATTTTTTTAGCATTGGTTCATGACCTATTACTTTTGAATGTAAGAAACAATAGGCTATTTCACTTTCTTTAGCAAAAGGAGAGTATCGAGCAATGGTAAATGAAAGTCAAGAAGCCTTGTGGCTTGGATAGATCATTTCAGAGTTTGGATTCAAGTGACAACATCCAACTAGCATTCGGTGTGACAATTAGAGTGCCATAAATATCATCAAAGACACATTTCAACATCATCACAACAAACAAATTGAGCTACACATTCACTTCATCAGAAATCTCATTTATGATTGAGTTATTGAAGTGCTCTTTTTCCCTACAGAAGATCAAGTTGCATACATTTTTACAAAATCTCTTACAGAAGCAAAGATTTCCAAACTTCAATATATGTTAAGAGTTCAATAAGTTGTCATTAATAGGTGATAGGCTCTAATGTCTCTTTCCTTCTCCTATTGTGTCACTTTTGTAAGTCCTTCAATCATATCCCAATTTGTTCTTAAGGGGGGATGTTATGATATTTATACAATTAGGATTTATTTAAGATCTACTTGGTCTAATCTGTCATTAGGTAAAAATTTGTTTCTTAGTGTGTTTATTTAGTATGAATTAGTATACATTTGTAGTTAGTAAATCCGACGGTCACGATATGTTCCCCATATAGGGTGATTTGACAGTTCATGTTCTCCTTGATCTTCATGAGTACATTGATCTGTGGCTTAACACCACATTGTTCCATGATCTCTATTTAAAGATCATGGAGGGTCATTTTCTGATTATCAATTGTGATAAAATCTCTTTTCAATATCTCTGTAATCCTTTTCTTTTGCATTAATAAATTTCTCTAAGTCCCCATGTTGGTCGGGGTCGTGCATGTTTCCCTGTAGGAGATTTACCACATCAAAATATTGGTGTGTTGATATTTGATCTAGTTGTGTGAGTGTCTACAAAAGGTGTTCATCCTCTCTTGGAATACCTATGTTTTCAAACATTGACATCATAAAAATTTTATCATAAAATTATTTCATGCAATTACATCATGTCATCACATCAGGAGATATTATGAAAAGATCATAACCTCGACATATATTTATCAAATATACTAAATGGAACCACATGTTATCCTAAAATCATAATTTATCATAATGAATATGATAATCTTCTTAACACATATTTATGAAATAAATAAAACATCCTAGACATTTATGTTATGATTCAACAACAAAATCAAGCCACTAGCTTGCATGATTATATATACAAGAAATACTAGCTATCACATCTAATGCAAGACTTATCATCAAACCTCCATCAAGCAAATGGATCTACTTTTTTAATTTTGTGAGGCCAATCTAACTGTACATAGGATCATTAGTACTACCACTACATGTTCACCTCAATATACCAATTGTTGTCCAATAATATTTTCCTTTTCTTTCCACAAGAAAGTTGACAATTTACTAGTTAGGTATCATCACCCTATTAGCATGTTAATTTTTTCATAGATTTTCCTTGTCCTATACTATTGAATTTCATATAAACCCTGTCATCTAGAGAAACAGTCTTTGGTCTTGTCTTATTTATCTCTTAGGGAAATTAGGTGAAATTTAGCACTAAGTTATCAATGGACTCACTAGAATTTAGTGACAAATTTGAATGAAATAGTAATTTACATTTTTGAATGGATAAATGGATTCACTGTATTGAAAAACTAATAGAACATTCAAATTATATAGATTTAGCCACTAAAATATACATATGCAACAATTTCTAGTAAAATTAATACAAGAAAGAAACAAGACAAGTTTAAACTAGGGCTATATTTACAATGCAAATCAAACATGATTTTTGAACTATGGTCTGCTTCCTTCTTCTTGGATGTATCTCTCCATAAATTGTTTTGAGACCTAAGTTTAACCACCCCTCCCCAACCCCAAAATATGTGTTGGAGTGTTAATGTGGCCACCCGAGTTGACTTTTTCATCCAAGACCGGGAACCAGTCACAATGAATTGACATGGTGGATAAGGTGCGAGCCGGGGATGAATTTTATGGAATCATGGGGATAGGGTGTTGGAGAGGTGCAAGTATTAGATGAATTTTGAAATCATAGAACCTTCGTCCATTTCAACTAATCCGGAAGTAAAATCCCAATAAAAAATAAATAAATAATTTTAACAAGACTAAGAAAATTAAATTACTTGTCTAAATTCAATTCTTGTTGGGAATGGAACCCATTATCTAATAAATAGATTTAACGAGATAATTGAAAAAAAAACCATTATCTAATAAACATATTTAACGAGATAATTGAAAAAACTGAATTCAATTATGGGTAGGAAGGAAACCCATTATCCATTGATATAAAACATTAGGAACCCTATCACCAGGAATCCATAGGATTGATATTCACCACCGGTGAAGAGAAAATAGGAAACAAGTAAACAGAATGAGCTGAAGGAGATCAATTTGATATACCCAATTTTTTTTTACCTCATTCAAATGAAATCAGGTGCCCTTGATTTGATTTACAACAAGGGGGTCGATTTGGAATTCATGAGCAGAGAAACACACAAAATACAAACATAAATGAATTGTATTACACACATTACACAGAGATACATCACACTTAAATAAACGTTGTGAGATCCAACTTATTCCACTCTTGGAGGGAGAGGTTGAGATAATCTTTCAACATCCTCCAACAAACCCAATCCAATCCCTAAACTCTAATATGTAGTATTAATTAGGCATTATCCCTAAAATATCATACACAAAAGAAAATAGGAATATCCAACAACGTCGAAGAAAAGACAGTGAAAGGATTTCCAACCAGAAGGAACCAAAGTAGAATAGACGGTCATACAATTTCATCGCATGCTGGTAAATTTGCTAAGTAATGGGGTTAGTTGGGTACAATTAAATAAATAAGGATAAAATAGGTAAAATTTAAACAAGTGTTGCATGACATCTTACTTATACTGAACTGTGCTCCACAAAAGAAAACAAGAATATCCAACAACGTCTAAGAAAAAGACATTCAAAGGTTTTTAGACCAAAAGGAAATCAAAGAAGAATATAATAGTCATAAAATTTCAGCTCATGTTGGTAAATTTGTTAAGTAATGGGGTTGGTTAGATACAATTAAATAAATAAAGATAAAATGAGTATAATTTAAAAAAGCACTTCATAATAGCTTAGTCCATGCCAAGTAATGAACTATAACTTGGAGAAACAACTTTAGATTCAATGTGTCATTCATATAAGAGGGTCTCATTAATGGTAAACACATGCAAGAAACCCAAAGCTCATGAGAATTGTGTAGGGTTTGGTATTCATAAAGATTACGTTGCAAAGAACAAATTATACAATGGAAATGGGTAGAGGAATTGTCCAAAGTAACATTTTTAATAGAAATAAGAAATTATTAAAATAATATATAGAAAATGGTTTGAGCTTTGATGTTTCCATCGATCGATCTCTATTGAAATCTATTAATCCAGGAGGATATTTAAGAGAAAAATAAATGAGGGAATGGGGTCTTCCATGTTGAGATCTAAATATAGTAGTGGGAAAGTCCGACTTGATTTGGTAAACCATAACTATCTAGTGGGAATGAGTGGTGGTGAGACATATTGGTACATGTTTCCACGTTGGCTCCAAGGAAACTTCTGCTAGATATGTTTATTATGCCTTTTCGTGTGACTAAAAACACATGAATAAGAGGTCTAGCAAAATGACCACCCGCTATAAGCTCAGCTTGCATCATGAAGCATCGTTGTGTGCTCACTCGCCAACATTTTTTCAACATAGTAGTCATCCCTAGGGTGTAGAGGTGGAGATTCCTACACGATGACTCAGTCTACAAATTCATTTCTTGTTGTATGCAATTTAAAGGCCTTTTTTGCTGTTCGACTATTTTTTTCTTCGTCATCCTTCCTGTTAGCGCCAGAACTCACCTTTTGATTGCGGCAAAGGTAAGCCCAATACCCATCAATTTTATGTCATAGGTTGGTTATATGAGGCTTAAATGGGAGCAGTCTCAAGAAAATATCATTGTAACTTAGAAAAACTAGACTAATATGCAGAAGAAGGTGAGGTCTTGGTTTAATTTCAGTCAGTAGGTTGTGGTAAAGGTGAGTAGGAGAAATACTTTGGCGAGAAAATGTAGAGTTCTGTTGAAGACATCAGGTCTTCTAACAACCCAGGAGGAAAAACTACACAAGATCTTCTCGAATCCAAGTCTCAAAGGAAATGAAAGAAATTATAACAGCACTATGATCGAACTTTCATCATAATGCAATCATAATAATTCAAGTGAATTAGTCAATCATGAACTCTTTCAGTATCAGAGGAAAAAAAGAGGGAGAAAGAAAGTTGACTGTCATTCAACAAGAAATCTTAGATTACAAAGCATAAGAAAAGAACCAGAGTGTTCATTAAAACTTTACAAATTGGGATCCCTTCTCTACCATCGACCATAACAAAATATAAAAAATGAGTATTTATACTCAGAACAATTTTCCACCATGAGAGATGTGACCTGGCTATTACATCCAAAGCTTTGTGTCTACATTTTCCTCTATCATATTGCACTGGCATTCTCTTGTTAGACGCAAGATCATATCAATATGGGATTCAAAAGAAAAACCATGGCAGGGGAACTTTTAGTTGATTGTCTTCCCTCCATGGCTAGATTTCAATGCTTTCCATTTAATTGGTGAAATGAGATTTCAACCACCTCCCCATTTTCATTAACTACTTTCATCGAGATCAGGGTGAGGTTTGACACCCATGAATGTTCCAAGTGAGCTCATGGATCCTTCGAGTCAACTCTGGCACCTCGAGCTCACACAAATCTTTCTTTGTGGCCAACTTGGGCACTTTGATCTTTTGTGCAACTCCTTTTCATCACCACATGTGACCTCAAGCCATGACCCTGGACTTATCCCATATGAAATTTTGAGCTTTCACATTTCGAGAGTCTTCACTCCCCTTGATTTCAAATCTTCCGATGCTTGATCCTGCGAAATGACCCATCTTTATCGACGATTGAAACTTCTTTGGATTTGATGGCCACGATCATTTTGGGACTTCATGTGTCGCAAGTCTTCAAGACTCTAGCCTACTACTTTTTCTGACTCGTGACATCGTGAAAAGTTGATCCATCGGTCCAGATCTCTCCTTTGATCAACGACTACGATCTTGTCGTGATTTCCCATTTCATGATTTCTGATGAATTTCTCCTTGACCACTCCATCATGAGAAACCATGAAATGCTAATCTTGAGCCATGCGTCCTTCCTTGTACCAAAAACTAGGATTTACCTTGCGATTTCAGAACTCTATTTTACACTAAACTTGGTGCATTTGTATGATCTCGATCACCCGATGGCCATAGATCCAATTTTTCTAATGGATCTCATCCACCCAAAGTTTATCTTGCTTGCCTGCTTGATTTGAGTTGTTATCAGAATCCTTCAAGTGTTGCACCTGGTTCTCACAAATGGGGCCTCTGTAGTTTACTTGAATAATTGGCTGAGGGATTGGGAAAACAAAAAGAATGAATGACAGAGGAAAAGAGAGAGAAGTGATCTATTTTATGGAAACATAAAGGCTTATGGCCAATACATCTCAAGAAATATGATAAGGAAAAATAGGTTGATTAAATAGATGAAGTCAAACAGAAGACAACTATAAGCTGAGAATAAAAACCTACAATCGCGTCTACCAACGGAGGAAGAATAGGAAAAATTACAAACCTAGGTGGAAACTAGAACCCAAAATACTTTAATAATTTTATGTGCTAACATTGGCTTCACAAGGGATGACATGCTCTGATGACTTTGGTTTGGGTTATGGAGTCTTCTACTAAAACATAGTCAACATAAAACAAGAACGATATTTACAATGGTGGGATTTCGATCTCAGATTTAAACAAAACACATTTTCAGGAAGTGCCCATTTACTAGGCCACCAAAAACTTGATCACCCTCCAAATTCTGCATTCTGTAAGTGTTGTTTGGAAATGCTTCAGAAATCTTGAAGAGACCTATCCAAAGGGATTCAAATTTACCATTCTTTCCCTTGTCTTGTTTAGACACATCCCATTTGATTACTATATCTCCCAAATGAAAGTCCTCTTTTCTGAATTTCTTGTCAAAATTATTCTTAATTCTCTATTGATAGCCATGCTCTCTGTCCATCACCTACTCTCTAGTCTATTGGACTTCTACCAGTTGATGAATTCTTCTGATCATATCGCCAGGCTCTCCTTGATAGTCCTGAAAGAATTTTTCCACAGTGAGGATGAAGTGAGAAGGAAAAATGGCCTCAATCCCTTATACAAGTTGGAAATGAGAGATACCCATGGACCTCTTTATTTTCACTCTATCAGCCCATAGATAAAATTTGAGCTTTGAGTCCGAATCTTTTTTGTTTTCCTTTAACAGTCTTTTGATGATCTTTATCGGTATTTTGTTAGAGGAATTTGCCAGTCCATTTCCTTGGGGATAGTAGGGGGTAGAGTGAATTAATGCAATTTCAAACTACTCACAAAACTTGATCAATGGTTTGGCCTTGAAAGATGCATCATTATCAGTGACAATTCTATTCGGACAACCAATCCTTTCCATAATATATTAAAGAACATCAATGATTACTTTGTGATAAGCGATCCTTGTGGGGATATCTTCTATCCACTTGGTGAAATAATCTATTTTAGTTAAAATCCATTTGTGTTGACCACTTGAAGCAGGATGAATTTCCCCAATAAATTCTAGGCCCCACTACTGAAAGGGTCTTGAAGCTAGTACCGACTTCAATGGCAGAGACTTGAGCTACTGCTTCCTAGAGAATTTCTGACATTTGATATAGGCACTGATTTTTTCACAGATGTCAGTGAATAGATTAGGCTAGTGGTACCTAGCCCTGAGAATTTTATAGGCAGTGGTTTTCCAGAAGTGATGTCCCCCACATAGGCTGCTATGGAAATCCAACATGATCTTTTAGGCCTTTGGTGGGTCCAAACATCTCATAAGCACTCCTGGAGGTTCCTTCAAATACAAAACCTTCTCAATAAGGAAATATTTAATTTCTTTGAGCTTCATATATCTTGCCTTGATTTTTCCCATACCATCAGGAGGTCGTAACTCTTGTAGAAAATATATAGTGTCTTTATACCAGGCACATCCTACCAATAGAGGGTTGCTATCAAACAAATCAACCCGTTGATCTCTTGAGAAAGCATTGATGAAGTTAACCTCAAAACATTTAAAATTATATTTAGTTAACAACTTGGATAAACCCTGGCCTTTAACTAGCTTGGTGGGTTTTATTTCCAGATCAAATTCAAGAATTATGGCAATCCATTTGCTCCTTCTCCCATCTATGTCAGGTTGAATGAGAATGTCCTTCACAGAATCTAAAGGAACATAAGCAATGATCTTTGAATGCAAAACATAGAATCTGAAATCTTTAAGAGATTTCACCAAGGCATAACCCTACTTCTCCATGATGTCATATGGGAAACAAGCTGCTCGAACCCTGCATCATTCTTTTGTAGTAAAATAGTGGCCAATGTATCAAATGAAGAAAAGGAGAAAATAAAAAAATCCTTGGAATAATCAGGATTGACTAGCACAGGTGCTTCAGTCAGTGCCTTTTTTATTTGATTGAAGGATTCTCTGGATTCGGTGGTCCATTTTACTTCATTCCCTTTCCTGAGCATGGCAGTGATATGATTCATCAATTCAACAAAATTTGTTACAAACCTTCTTAGAAAATTGATTTTTCTGAGGAAGGAATGAAATTCTTTCTCAGATATGGGAAGTGATAAGGGTTGAATAGCTTCCACCCTACTTGAATCAACCTTGACCTCCTCAGTTGATATGATGTGTCCCAACATTTTTCCTTCCTGCATGGAAAATAAAGACTTTTGGGGATTTAGGGAGAGAACAAACCTTCTACATTTCGAGAATACCTTTCTCAAATGTTGAGAATGTTCTTTATCAGATTTGGAGAAGATGTTTATTTCATATAGATAGATGACCACAAATTTGTCTCTTTCTCCAATGAATGTGATGTGCATGGCTCATTGGAATGTTGCTCCTGTGTTCGTCAATCCAAAGGGCATTTTGGCATACATGAATGTTCCCCAAGGAGTGGTGAAGGTTTTCTTTTCTTCATCTTTAGGTGGGACAGAGAGCTGGTTGTAGCAAGAAAATCTATCAATCATGGAAATTTTGGATGCACCTGTCAGCCTCTGCAATATGTGTTCCATCTTTGGCAAAGAGTATTTGTCCTTCTTAGAGCTTATGTTCATATTTTTGAAATCAACACACAATCTGATTTCTCCATTTTTCTTTCTCACCGGGACCAGGTTGTCCACCCATTTAGAGTATCTCAAAGGGACAATGATTTGGGCATCCAACAACTTCTTTACTTCTATCTCCATAATAGGAAACAACATATGATTTATTTGTCTTAATTTATTCCTAAATGGTTTGGCCTCTTCTTTCAATGGGATCTTATGGTCAATGAAGGTTGTGTTGTATGTCCCGAGTTATTCGTAGGTCAAGGAAAACACATAAACAAATTATGTTAATAGCTCAGTATAATCATCTCTCTGATCCCTTCACATGCTACTTGAAAACTTGATGAATTTTGGATCCTCCTCTGTGCCAATATTTCACTCATCTACATCAACATCCTCAATCGGGCCTTTAAAATTTACTTCCACATCGTTTCCATCGAACAATATTTCTAAAGGAACTAGTCCCTTTGGAATGTGGTTTCTAGGCAGCTGAAAAATATGGTGATTAGCAATTTTATTCAAAAATAATTCAAGGGCAGGGTCACCTTCGGAATCATGGTCCTGATCAATGTCTAATTCAGAGAACTCATCAATCGACTCAAGAAATATTTTTATTTCAAGATCATCCTCAAACACCTTCCAATGCTTTATATTGTCAGGTACAGAGGGTCGATATCTAATCCCAACATCATACCTGATCTTAGGTGGTAATGGGACATTGAACTGGCTCACTGAGATGACCAGAGAATCAACCATGAAATTTTCCTCCCTTTGATTAAATGAAATATTGAAGGCTAATAAGAAATTGTCAATTAGGTCCCACAACTCATTCCTATAAGTCCTTAGCCTAGGGTTCTTGGCTTGATAAACATTTGTGACCTGATGAAAAATTAGCTCAACATCTCCAAATACTACTAGTTATTCAATCCCCATGTCTTTTGCAGCCCTTAAAACCAAAAAAAGAGCCTCATACTCTGCCACATTGTTGGTAACTTCAAATTCTAGTTTATAGGACAAAGGTATGGCTTCTTGACAAGGTGACACAAGAACCACTCTTGCACCAACACCTTACCTAGAATAGGCTCCGTCGAAAAAAATATTCCACACAAAAGTAGTTGGAGAAGTTATTTCACGAAAAGAAATGGGTTTCTTTATGATTTCAAGAGGAGATTCAAGAGTATCAGTGAGTTGTAACAAACTAGATCCCAAATCAGTGTCGAGTGAAAAGATAGGATGATTGGTGGGGTCTGATTCATAAATAACAATGTAGGCCAATTGAGCTTCTTTGTATAGACTCCTATGCTCCCCTCTGAACACTGGAATGGCAGCATATGTTAGGTCCATCTACAAGGTTCCCCCAAGTCTTTTTATCCAAGATCTTGACAAGAGCATGCCAAAATTGGGGGGAACATCAGCCACCATGATATCCATGACCACACTCTTCATGGGAAGACGAAATAGGGTCATGACAAAATATTTGATGACCCCAAGACATTGCACTCTTCTTGAATCAAAAGAATACAAATCATGATGAGCCTTAGTGATTTCCAACCTGAGTTATTCCATGACAGTTTTGGGCATAACATTATGAGGTGCCCTTGAATCCATCAAACAGTTATGAAACACCTTATCATGTATGTTTAGTGATGTATAGAGGGGAGCAGATGAATCATCTATATATTCTATGATAGGACCTAATATGACTATTGGATTTTCATATTGAAGATTTATCGAGTCTGCAGAATGGTAAGATGGCTCAAACTAGAACAGATTAGAGAGGGGCCTTTTGAAATCTTCATGCTTGACTAGCTCTGAAAGGGGAACACTGATTCTGATCTTTTGATTTTTGTGCTCAAATATGAAGGAGGAAAGGGGCTTTAGAACTTCTCTCACTTGTGGGACAGGGTCTTCTGGTATAGGTGAGGGGTTCTAAGCTTTATTTTATTTTTTGTTGTTTATTGCATCTTTAGCAAGCTTCTCTGCTCTGGAAGGTTGATCAGGGATGTAATACTTCCCTTCTTTCTTCTTAGACCCAAGGTTGTATTTATTGGTACTACTATTGGACTTCTCACCCTTACTTAGATCATTTATTTGACTATTGACGAGGGATTCCTTGCATGCAGATTGAGTCAAATGTGGAAATGGGGAGGTGTCTCCAAGACAATGGATTTCAGGATCAATATCTTCTTCCTCCCTCTCTTCATCATAAACTAGGTTATTTTGGAGAGGTGTTTGGATTTTCTGATCATCTCTCTCTCTGTTTCTGGGCTCTCTTGGGAGTATTTGAGGGGCATTGTTTGGTCTTCTGAAGTTGGCTCTGTTATCAACATTTTGAGGATTTATGTATGTCTGCGTCCCCTCTGCTTCCAATATTTCCATCCTAGTTGAAAGTGATTTTAGTAACTTGGTTACTTCATCCATTTGAGGGGGGAAGCATAGGAACCAGCGGTGGAGGCTTCAAATATTCCCTTTGGTACATCCCTATTAGCCTTATTCTAGAGTTGCTTTGTTGCCAATACGTTAGACTCTCCTTCTAGGGATGCATATTGCATATGCGCCAAGGAAGTAACTCTTCTCTCTATCAAAAAGAGGTAGAAATTAGGGTCAAAATCAATAGCATAGGTAATCTTGGCAGAGGCTTATGTAGGCTTTATCTCAGCAGGGATCTTATTGCACATCTTGTTGAATCTTTTGGAGAAGTCAGAGGTAGATTCTCCCTCCTCTTTCTTCAGATCCCCAAACTCTGTAATATAGTAGATAAAGTCTTTTTTGTCCCCCCATTGTCTCAATAAAAAATCATCCAAAGCTTCAATCCCAACAATGGATCTAGAGGTAAATCCCCTAAACCATTTCCTAACCTCACCATCAAGGCTCTAGACAAATACTCTCATCCACACGTCTTCGTTTTCAATATTCAGATTATTTGCGTAACTGTAGAAGGCAACAAGATGTTCTTCAGTAGTTATGTCTTCTTCTCCTATGAATGTGGGAATGTATTTCGGGTAGTCTCCAGCAGGGAGTGTTATCACTAAAATTTTGTCAGCGAATGGTTACAAGAATCCATCATCTTCAAATAGCTATGAGTTCACCCATGGACCAAAATTACCAAAAAAGAATTTCCAAAAAGTCCAAAACTATACAACCTATTATAAAATCAAGATGCCATATGACTACGCAGGGCACGTGCGCACATGCACCATCAAGAAATGCAGGAAAAGTGCACATGCACACGATGCGCGACTGTGAACGCTAAAATCTACGCACACCTAAGAACGACACATTTATGATGTTGGTCGGCCTCCCACCCACTTCTGGTTCAGCTTTTAATTATTAGCTTAGTCTTTTATGTTTATTCTTCTAACCCTTTCCTTTACTGTTGTCTTGCTTAGCTAACCCAACTAAGCTTGTAAGAACTTCTGTTTTTCTCATTTAGGTGACAAAAGAGGTGCAATACATTGGCGAATCCATTGGGGAAAGGTATCAATTTCCTACCCCATTTGGGTTATTTTATCTCTTCTTTTTACTTAATTAACCTACAGGTACCATAACTGGCCCAAGCCAACCTGCAAAACATCAAATTCAAAGCTAAGTTGAGAGAAATCCATCCGATATTTTCTTCATGGCTGTGTGACAGTTGTGTGTGGGTTTATTGGCCCACAGTCACGCATCATGTGCATGTACATGAAAAACACTACATTACTCCACGCCTTCTACACACCTATGCTCAAAAATCTTTTTCAGTTCACGCATTGGCACTCAGAGTGCCTCTGTCTAGTCTGAAACCCGCACACCTGTGAAAAAAACACACATTGTAATCTTTTTATGATCTGTTGAAGACCCATAAACCTTCTTAAAGATGATTCCATGCATGTTTTAATATGCACCACCCCATAAACCTTCTTAAAGATGATTCCATGCATGTTTTAATATGCACCACACTTACATTCCCTCTCATATAAATGGATTAGTCAAAACACATAGACACTTAGGGGTTAAAAATCATTAGTTTTCCTCTTTTTTCTTTTTATTTCGCTACATGAATGGCTTGCTTTGACTAAAAGTTGGAATCATTCTACATCACTTGCATTGGGACTAGAAATTGGATATCAAATGTTGAGTATGCTCTTCTCTTGCGCTCCAAAGCGATCTTGAGAATCAGAAAGAGGTTGAAAGACAATTTCATCTCCCTTAAAAAAAAGATAAAATCTTTAGGAGAGGACAATAGCCCCCTCGAGACTCCTCT
>CBVK0102516610.1:0-10996 GCA_900067695.1 Picea abies | reverse complement strand
GTCCTTGCCTTAGTTTCAGAATTGTGATTCTTCTGAAGGTATGAAGAATGTTGTTGATTTCATAATGATTTGTTGTTCAGATCAAGATTACTCTTGTGATTTGGATGATGATAGAGCATCCCTTTATTCTTTTGTCTTGATTTTAGTGTTGGAACATTTGTTATTTGTCACTTTTGGTAATCTATTGATTGATAACATTTCAACATAAGTGTCATTCTGGTTTATGGTATCGATTGGATCTATGTTGGTTCCTTTATCCAATGTTTGGATTTTTACATCTAATGACCTCTTTATTTCAAATGGGTTGGTCATTGTTTCCTTATTGATCAATGATTCCTTGTTGTATGTTGTTCTTGTTGATATTATGGTAGTTGCAGGAGGTATTAACCTCTACGTGTAGTTCTTGTTGATATTATGGTAGTTGCAGGAGGTATTAACCTCTACGTGTAACTTTTGACGAGACTAGAATATTTTGGGAAGCAAGAGAACCCCTAAATAGATGTGTGAGGACCTTAGAAGACACGTCGGCTCAGCAGAATATATAATATTAAGGTATTATACTCCAGGAAGACAAGTCGGCTCCATAGGAAAAAGATAAACAAAAAATATAATTACCAGAAAGTTAGGTTGGCCCAACTAGAAAAGTCACTGGACAGATTAGTATAAATAGGGGATGTCTTGGCTCATTTGTTCACTCTCTCTCACCTAAAAAACCATAAACAGTGTGCAAGTTTGGAGAAGGAGTGCAACTGCAGCTACTGCAACTGCGATTTTTGGTCTTTGGTTATGGTTTGGACTTTCTGCCTTGGTTATGGTTTGGATTCTTTGTTTGGTATGCTAACTTTGGAGAGAAGTATGCTACTTTGGTTGGCTATTAATTCTAGGGTTTGCTTTTGGAATTACTCTGTCTGTCAAGGTTAAAGGTGCTCAGGGGTGGCTGCATGCCTATTGTTGGGTGACAATATTGCTATATTGTCTATGGAAAAATGAGCACATCTCTTTTATTCTAACAGTTCTAACTTTTCTTGTTGTCATTTCTTCTTGTTCTTCAGCTTCTTGATTAGTGCAACCAAGCTCTGATTATGATTTTGAAACAAGAATTTTCTTCGTCTTTCTCTCATAATTCCTTGTCAAATTCCTTCTCGAGGTCTTGAATTTTTTGTTTTGATAATTTCTCATTTTGTCAATGTTTTGTTAGCTTGTTCTCCAATTTCTTAGTTTGAGACTCAAATTTTTGCATTTTTTCGTTACTTGAATATTCCCTTTGCAGTAAATCCCCTCTTAACAATGTGGCAAAGGAGATTTTTATTTTTCAAACGATGACAAATACTCCCACTCCATTGCACTAAAAGGATGTTTAGTTCAGAAGGTTAAATTATTTGTGGAATTCATAGTTCATGGGTTAGTTATTCCAAGGATGACTTCTTTGACAATTAGTGGGTGCACAAAGTGTGTGGGTCCCACTTCTTCAATGTGTAGTTCGATACTTCGACTTTAGAATCTTGAATTGATATTTGACTCCGTTTTTCTAATTTGTACCCCTTATTTTCCTTTTATTTCACTAGGTATTAATTGGAGCTTGAATAGTACTTTTAAGGTTGACTTTTACACGAGTAAAAGAGATTGGATGGGACTTCAGGATTTAATTTGAAATACCTCCAATAATTAATCTTGTAAAAATTATTATTCTCTAATATTTTGAAATGGCGATTTATCCCTTTCAATATGTTAATAATTCGTCAACTTTGGTTCATTCAATTGTAACAATTCATAAAAAACTTTAATGTGGCAATTCAAATGTCACCACTTTTTTCCAAGGAAAACCTTGTAGGGAAACCCTTGGGTACTTACCTGCATTCTGCGAATGGTACCCATTGTAAACCTATCGGGTTGATTACGAGGCTTGACTTGGCAGAAACATTAAGTAAGGCATGCAATAGAGGCAATGAGCTTTGGGAACTGACCTCGATACTTCTTGCATGAAGTTCAAAGCACTCGACCGCTTGAGCTAGTTTGTTGGGTTGTAAATTGAAGGATGGGTGTAGGCTTTGATCCACTTATGTGTGCATGGGTCATGAGACCATCCAATATATTCTATTTGGGTGCAACCACATGTTTGACCACCACATGAAGGTGACCCCATGATTCTAGGAACTGCCCTCATGGGAATTGAACCTTGCCCTTTGGTGGAACACCCAAATGTGACCACTTACGACATCAACGTGTCTTTCTATTTACCGGTGATATGGCGATTCAATCTCAACTGCCACCTGTACAAATATTCTTGTGTTATACCTATATTTCCGGCTTGTCGAAGGTTGCTTCCATGGATATTTTATTTGATTTCCAGTTATCACTAGACGACGGCATGAAGCATATGTACTGGGTCTTGACTCTTGATTGGACTTTGGTAAATGTCTCTGTGAGAATTGGGGAAAACACCGACTAGATTGTTGTTTGTGGCAGCTTTGTTTTGGCCTTTTGAATTGCAATGTCACATCTCAATTTGTGGCTGTAACAGTTTAGATGTTCACGGCATTCACTACAGCGATTATTAGACTAGTATTCCTTTGCAGATATCTGTGGAATTGCTATTTGCTGTAGTTTATTATGTTTTTCCTTTCTTGGCTGCAATTATGTTAGTCCTCCATTTCTGGCTGAACTCCTGCCAGCTGTATGCAGTTTTAATTTATTTTGAATAAGTAATCCAGTTCACAATCTTTGATGATGTGTTCTGTAGTCTTCAAAGAATTGAATGTTGTTTTTTCTTGGCAGATATACTCAGTGATGTATATCTGTGATGGTATGTTTAAGTTCCTTGCTAATTTAAATTCTCTAGAATCTCGGTGCAATAAAAATTTGGTAGCAGAAAGGACAATCGTTTATTCCAGAAGATCACCAGTGCAGCAGTGATTATTGTGGAGACTTGTGGCATTGTTATGGTGACTGATCACTGATAGTCCTCTGGAATTATGTCTTTTCCCTTTGATTTCATTAGGTATTTTTTCAATTTGCAGCAGGATAATCTTTCTTAAATGGAATCTCAGAACTTAAAATAGCCACAAGCCAGTTTGTGGTCAAAGACTCAGAGTTAGTGAAACTCTGATAAATGTGTGGCCAAAGGCTGGATCAGTGAGTGCCCTGGAAGGGGCTTTGATACCAATGCAATGAACAATAGTTCAGTTATGGGAAAATATCCAACTTAAGAAGGAAAACATAAAAGAGTCCATATATATATATAATTGATAATGAATAAGTGAGTTGTACAATGAGTCTTTTTGATGGTATGCTTTATAAGCATTGACTAGTCATGAAAGTGAAAGGATGTGTCCCTTAGTTTAAATAATTAACATTATTATTATTATTATATAATGTTATATATATTATATTCATTACACGAAATCTTGTCATTTTGCGCCGAAGGAGGCCAGTTGTGTCAATGTTTTTGCCTCTCATGAACCAGCCAACTGGGCTTGTGGTGAGGCCTATCATTGTCACACAGTGATCGTGCGGTGACTGGGCAGGTGAAGTTCTCAGTGGCTCCCTGCTCATGTTGCAGGGGGCTTGCCAATTGATTTTGAAAATCAATTTGGATCACAGTGAATCAAGTAACATTGGATATGCTTATGTTTTGTCTACTTGCAAAATTATTTAGAAAACCAACTTGGGATATAGAGACAGATTGCTACCGAGCTGCTTATATGTTCTTTTTTCATTAGATTAGTTATTGGATGATTACGTTTAAATGGGTGTTTATAATATTATATCCATCACACTATCTTTTTTGGAGTGCTTACCTGTTATTTAGCTTCTGAGATACCTGACCTTCTGAGACATTATACTTGATAGCCTTCACATTCAGTTCTCAGATTTTGAGTGCTGGCAAAAGCACGTTGGTTGTCAGGAATCAGCTATTTGTTATGCCACTGGGATCCAGAAGATAGCTTAGTTATTTTTATTACTCATGGCTAACAGTTATTTTTTAATATATTAAATGGGATGTCATGCTGCTTTTTGGTCAGAGATTTTTTCGTTGGCAAAGATGATGAAATGCAATGTTTAGTACCAGTGTCTGCTAGAGATAATGTTATGCTTCAGTGGTTTAGCAATAGCAACACTTTTATGACAAAGAAGAAAATAGATCTCATAATAACAGAAGGTGTTGAAGGGACTGACATCCAAATGTTTTGGTTTTATGTGATATTATAGGGCTTGCATGTGTACTATTATTTTGTCAACTAAAGCAAGCATGCTTCTCTTTCCCTGACTTCAAAAAAGAAAAAGAAGAGAAAGAAGAAAATAACTTAATATCAATTATGCTTGCCTTGAGACTCGAGAGTTTTGGGGTTGGCAAAGAGTTTGATATTTTGTTTACATTTAGATCTCACAAAAGCATATTAGCTCCAAAAATATGGTTGATACCATTAATTTTACAAATTATAATTAATTATGTAATTAATTATTTTGGTGGAAAATTCTCCTAAGCAGTCCATTATGTTAATACTGGTTCCTACTGACAATGAGTTCTAAGAATGATCTGATTCTGTATGTCTGTAAAGCTTAATTTGTTTTGTGATTGGTTACTTGATACCTAGGTACCCCCTTCAAACTGAGGAGGAGATTGCCAAGGCCTGTCCATTTTGTCGGGGGAATTGCAATTGTAAAGCTTGTTTGCGGCGAGGAGGCCGTCTCAAGGTAGTGAATTGTAATTACATGCATGTTGCTAAGGCCAAGTGAACATTTCTTTGAATTTTGGAATCTGTTTTGTACTTCTGTCCATATGTGTACTCTTATTGACAAGGAAAGTAATTCCTCTTGTGATTTCTGATTTTGGTTGGAGTTTCTACTGTATAGGTCCACGTGAAGCAGACAAGCACAGCTGATATGGTTCATTATTCCCAGCACTCGATTTGCATGCTTCTCCCTATGCTGATTAAATTTCAAGAGGAGCAAATCAGGGAGAAAGTGGTGGAGGCTAGGATCCAGGGTAGGTCTCAGTCACATTCTTAAGATTGGATAATCAATATAGAATCCAGAAAACCCTTTAGATAAAGCTCTCTTTCAATGACATCAATTTTAGCTATTGATCCCCTGAGGATCTTCTAACTAGGAAGGTTCTATCCTATAATCCAATTCTTCTGCAATTATGGACCTCAATAATTTATATGATTATATGCAGACGTGTGTAATCTGTTGTTGTGTTTTGAAGTTCATTGTTGAGAAGCTTAATTTCGTTTTTCATACTTTAAACAGGAAAATCAGCAGAAAACCTGGAGATTCCCAAGGCAAAAATTGCTTCAGATGAGCGCCTTTACTGGTACCGTGATTCCTTTCTATTTTTCTTGACTTCAAATGTCAAGGTCTGTTATGGAAACATGTTATGAGTTCTTCAGATACCGACAATGTTGATAGTGTTATGGATATACTTTATCTGATAATTTTTTCTCATTTTATAACAGTGACAACTGCAATACCTCAATTGTAGATTTTCACAGAAGCTGCCCAGATTGTTCGTATGATCTTTGTATTAGTTGTTGTAGAGAGCTTCGAGAAGGTTGTCAGCCTGGGGGTGATTCAGCAGAGTCATCCCAACAGCAGTACACAAAGAGAGTTTATGCCCAGTCAGAGAATAAGAAACAAAAAAAAATAGCAAGGGGAAGCATAGGTTGGGAACGTCGGTTACAGTCTGTCAAGAGTCACACTGCACATCTGCTTAAACCATTGCCAGATTGGAAAGTTAATAGTGATGGCTCTATTCCATGCCCACCCGAAGAACGTGGTGGTTGTGGAAATAACTTGTTAGAGTTAACAAGCATGTTTGAGTCAAACTGGGTTGCAGAACTTGAGGAGAAAGCACAAAAAATTGCCAGTAGTTGTCAATTGCCAGAGGCATTAAGAGATTCCCAGCCGTGTTCTTTCTGCTTCAAGCCCAATTCTCAGGACAAGATTGAGCTTTCTGATAAGTTCCAAAGAGCATCTAACAGGAAGGATAGCAGTGACAACTATTTGTATTGTCCAACTGTTCAGGATATCAAGTGTGAGAATCTTCAACATTTTCAGAAACACTGGATTAGAGGTGAGCCTGTGATTGTACGGAATGTTCTGGATGATACATCAGGATTGAGTTGGGAGCCAATGGTCATGTGGCGGGCTTTCAGGGAGACTACTAAGGGCAAGTTTAGGGAAGAGACAAAAACAGTGAATGCTATTGATTGCCTGGATTGGTATACGGTTAGTATTTACTTTCAGTTCCTTTCAGATCAATTCTTTCGAACTTTATCAAAGAATAATATTCCGAATCATAACATGTCTGCATTGAACTTTAGTGCTGTGTATGTTTTCCTGAAGTGTTCACTTTTGTTTGGTGATTTCTTATCTCTTATATAGAATTCATTGCAAGTGTAGCCACATTTAGATCAAAATTTTGAGTCGACCTACTTGAGTGTGCATAAGTTTGTTATCTAAAATGTTGTCATGGAAGGAATAATTTTCATGTCTCCCATCCATTGCTTACTAGCAGGGTCCTCGTCTTGCTTACCCTTGGGCCCTACCACCTACTTGTGAACTCCAATTGTCTATCCATTTGAGCACTTGTTACAAATCCATGTGTTTTGATGTGAAGCTAAAGTTGTTTATGTTCTCATTGGAAACCATTTGGCAATCCATTGTAGAGAATATAAATTCATCCTTGTGATAAGGGCATATATATTTGTATTTAGCTGGTAATTTGTTTTGGAAGGATATAATGTGGATGCTCAAATTAGATATGCTACCAAAAGAATTGTAGGCTTTGATAATGTTATTAAGTGGCTCAAATTTGAGTGAGTTTCCTAGTTCTAGAGATAATATGTACTATTAATTGTGTAATATTCCTTGTTGGAATTTGCCAGAGGGCATTTGTAATGAAATACAGTGATTAGCCACTATGTCCTTGACAAAAAGTTGTGAAGCTCTTTCAAAACAACTCACTTGTTGATGGCTGGGTTGCTGCTTCAACTCTAACGTGAAGGGCTTAAAGAAAGATTGCAAGTATGTGGTAGTTATACCATTTGTCTTAGTTGATACGATCAAAGTATGTCTTTTGGAAAGAAATGAAGATGGATGAAAGATAATGGAAAAGCATGATGAGACTGAATTATGGAATTGGAATTGGAAGAGAATGTTCCTAAAAAGGGGATAATATCACACATTACTGTAAAGTTGATAGGTTAATAGAAGGCAAATGGAATGTTATTAAGAATCTCCACAGATTTATGATTCCACAATGGGGAACCCTAGGATTCCTCTTGGAAATATATAAGCATAAGATAAATACACAGGCGACATGCTGTACTCAGAGGCAAAGGCCATCAAGGTGGATATATTGAAGATTTTAAAATAAGCAACCAATATGGATTTAGCAGTACAAAAAGGAAAAAGGCAGATGGGCTGATTGTTTATGAAATTTTTGAGGAGCTTGTCATTTCTGCAAGGAGACTGCTCCAAGGATCAAAGGAATCAAGGAAATATTTGTTCATATATCTAGCCAATGAAGTTCAGTACAAAACGTAACAACATTCTTTAGGAAAGAAAGATGTATTTTATTTTAAGAATGTTTTGAAATCAAGCCAATGCAAGCAGGCATAAAATATCTGAGGTGTAGTTTTCTCTGGGACTAAAAAATGACGTCGCAAAATTGTTTGGTATGTCAAGACAACCTTTTGAGCAATTGTTTGGTATGTCTGGTATTGGAAGTGGAAGAGGCCATGTTTTTATAAACTCCCACTAGGTGGTTTGAAAAGCACGAGCAAAGGGTAAATTTTTCATTGACTGAAAACAGTCTGTACTTCCTATGGATTAGTGAACAAATAAAAAAAGAACATCCTGTTTATGGAGTTGCCACATTAAATATAGGCGAAAGAGGAAAACCAATAATAGCTAAAATTTGAAAAATTTATGATGAATTGAATCAAAGATATATCTTTGTCCAATACTGGTTTCTTTTTTGGTTTTGGAGGGTCTAGAATTGATATTTAAACCCAAAAGGATCTTAAAGTCAGTCATGGGCATTTGTAGAAGGTATTCGATGTAGAAAACCGCGGTTACTGGTTTATAGTTTATTGCTTGCCTTTTCATTTTAGCTACCGGTTGGTAGGGTTTGTTACTTTCAATCATGAGTAGGTTGGTTATCTTGTATCAATTTCTGTAATTATAGATTCATTCCATCAAACATACACCATTATTCCATTCTTTCCAACTCATTTGGGGTATTTTTTTCAAAATGTTAACTTCAGCTGTCCCATGCCATCCTCACCTTTTGGTTTCAAAGGGTTCAATTAGAGAGATTAATGCTATTTTCTAATATGAGAGTCTTGGAAATTTATCCATAAGTGACCATATCCTTGGCATATGAGGGATGTTCAATTTTAAGATACTAATTATAAGCTTGCATCCCTTGACATGCATAATTGCATGCTTTGAGAGGCATGTAATGTTCAATGCTTCTCATCTGCTTAAACATAATTGTTGCTTCATATGGAGTTGTAAGGGTGAGCCTCTATGGCAATATATTGGTTGGACTCTTTGGGTGGTATTTCCTTTGAGAGTTGAAGCATTGGAGTTCAATTGTTTTACTTCAAACATTTCTCTTTCCGAATACAACTTTCAATCCCCTTCTATTATATTACGATATTAAGATATTATATAGCCTTCGAGGTTGTATAATGTGAATAATTGTTTTAAAACCTTGCATCACATGACATGCATATTGCATGCTTTGAGAGGCAAATAATGTTAATTTTTTCTCATCCTCTAACATGTGGGTGTTGTTTTGTACGGAGGTTGTAAGAGCAAGACTTTATGGCAACATTTTGGTTGGACTTTTTGGGTGGTATTCTCTTTGATAGTTTAATTTCTAACTTTAAATATTACTCTTTCCACATACAATTTTCAATCCCTTATATTATATGGTTATTCTTGGAGTCTTTGCACCAACTCAACTTATTTGGATCCGATTTGAAGAGTTAGACGTTCATATAGTTTCCTAGATTTTTGTAGGTTTACTTGAGTCACTTTTGTCTCTGAATGACTTTTAAATAAATATGTTCCTTGAAGATTTTGATGGACCTATTTGTGTTGTAGCTGATTAGACCTATTATTGTTGACGTTGTGGGGATTTTCAAGGTTCATAAAAGCAGCCTCAGCAATAGAGCGTGAAAAGAACGTTTCTTGACAATGTTAGGGCTGTTGGAAGGGTTACTTCTATGCGAGAAATCCAACTATTACAAGGATGATAAGCTATTAAATTAACATGCTTGTGAAATGGCCAATGTTGTTGGGAGAGAGACTACAATAGCTCAATTGCAATTGATTTGAATAAAATTACAAGTTCCTAAAATGCCAGGTAACTTGGTTTGATTTTAACAATTTCTCATCAATTGTTGGTTCTTCCTAATATATCATATAGTCATTTTAAAAATTGTACATGCCATTTTTTAAATTTTTGAATATTTTCAAACACTATCCTCAACTTTTAATGATATCACAATAAATGATAAATATACATGAAATATTTTAATGAAAGACATTTCTATTATGCTAGGAAGATTTTGTTCATGACCTATGTATCACTAGGGGAGAAAACTTAGATCAAGATCTATGATAGTTTAAATGTCTAATTTTATATCCTTAAACTGGTTCCTTAGATGTTAGATGTTTTTTATCGTTGTCTCTTAAATCAATTAAGGAGTTATAAGTTGTTAAAACCTTTGCATTATACACCTTTGTTTAGCTATAAGAGTTCCTTGGTGTGAAACGTTAGAGACTTAAGAATAGAAAGTGGACTTTTGAGCTCCCTTTTGTTGAAAATATTTATGTATTTGAAATAGAGAAGGCCTTGATAATTATATTCCTTGTACATAAGCTTAGTCATAAGAGAAATAAACACATTTGTTCAATCTTTAAAAACGAATTATAGAGAGAGATACATAATGGCATTACATTAGCTAACTGCATGAATAATGACCATTATATTTTGAGTTTTGAAAATAATTTGTAGTCCCATAAGGCATTGTTAATAGAGGTAATTGTTATAATGATTGTGGCATGATTGATGCCAATTATAATGCTAATTGATTGTTAAGGTTGTTTTTTTGCACAGATTGTAGGTTGGGAAAAGCTCGACCCAATCCACAAAAGTGGGACAACTGTGAGAGTATCTACCCACTGTCACCTTAGGTGGACACTCTCTTCACTTTAGTGATGATGGAAATCACCACAAGGGGGGAATCCCGGTGATCCTAAGGGGGAATGAGCTGGAAAGTGGAGTAATGGAAAGTGTTACCCCTATATGTCAAATTAAGAAGTGGAAGATGGCTTGGGTAAGGGCCTTGTTGGTAAGGGTAGGTTGCCAAAATGAATTGTACCCGCAAAAGAGTATGATACCTGCTCGAGGCAAGACAAAATGATGAGATACAAGCCAAAATATTCAATGGACAAGCAAGTGAAGCTTGCTTTCCTATATTGCAGCAGTAAACAAGAAAATATATCAGCAAAGAAAAATGTTGTTACTGCAGAAATAACCATCCAAAGTATGAAAAAATTATTGGACAATGAAGCACTAAAAAAACATACAATGTTCCAACACTTAAGCATAAACTTTGATGGTAAAAGAGGGCTTCTTAATAATGTTTTTAAAGATATATTAGAGCAACCAATTGGCTGTAGCAAACAATTGCTACAACAACAATTTCCAACCATAAAAATCAGCAAGTAAACAGTAAAAAAGTTATCTAATAAGCAGTAGAACAATAATAGTGGTTTCCAAGCAAATTTCCATGGTTGAAAAACAATTTAAAGTAAAAGATTAAGTGTGTTTTGCGGCAGCCCTAATGGCTGTAGCTTTTGTTGGATTATAATCAGAGAACTACCAAGCCAAACAAGACACCTTAGTGGCTTGAGCAAGCTCAAGACACCAAGAAAATATTCCAACTTGAACAAATTTAATATCTCTCAAAAT